>JAQIUQ010001910.1:17500-296853 GCA_030378365.1 Hybognathus amarus | reverse complement strand
CTTTGTTTGTTTTTTTGTGCGAAAAAAAAAGTTCTTTGAAACTCTGGATTCCTATAGAGGGCCATGGGACTGAGATCTGAGTGCAAAAATGGAGGCTCTAGACCCTTCCAGAGCTGAGATATTGAGATATTTATGAGATTATATTTTGTGACATACTGAGATATTGAGCCATTATAAATATCTCAATATTCTCAGCTCTGGAAGGGTCTAGAGCCTCCATTTTTGCACTCAGGTCTAAGTCCCATGGCCCTCTATCAGAATCCAGAGTTTCAAGAAAATCTAAATTTTCGCCCAAAAAAAAAACGACAGTGGTACCCCTTATGTTTTTTTTGTGCGAATAAAACTAAAGTTTCTTGAAAGCTTGGATTCTGATAGAGGGCCATGGGACTTAAACCTGAGTGCAGAAATGGAGGCTCTGACACTTCCAGAGCTGAGATATCTAGATATTTATAATGGCTCAATATATCAGTATGTCACAAATATCTCATAAATATTCTCAATATCTCAGCTCTGGAAGGGTCTAGAGCCTCCATTTTTGCACTCAGGTCTACAGTCCCATGGCCCTCTATCAGAATCCAGAGTTACAGAAACTTTCTTTTTCGTCCAAAAAAAAAAAAAACGAAGGGTACCACTGTTGTTTTTTTTTTTGTTGTGCGAAAAAAAAAGTTTCTTGAAACTCTGGATTCTGATAGAGGGCCATGGGACTTAGACCTGAGTGCAAAAATGGAGGCTCTAGACCCTTCCAGAGCTGAGATATTGAGATATTATATGGCTCAATATCTCAGTATGTCATGCAAATATGCTCATAAATATCTCGAATATCTCAGCTCTGGAAGGGTCTAGAGCCTTCATTTTGCACTCAGGTCTAAGTCCCATGGCCCTCTATCAGAATCCAGAGTTTCAAGAAACTTTTTTTTTCGCACAGAAAAAAAACATACAGGGGTACCACTGTCGTTTTTTTTTTTGTTGGGTCAAAATTTTGATTTTCTTGAAACTCTGGATTCTGATAGAGGGCCATGGGACTTAGATCTGAGTGCAAAAATGGAGGCTCTAGACCCTTCCAGAGCTGAGATATTGAGATATTTATGAGCATATTTTGTGACATACTGAGTATTCAGCAATGCCATTATAAATATCTCAATATCTCAGCTCTGGAAGGGTCTAGAGCCTCCATTTTTGCACTCAGGTCTAAGTCCCATGGCCCTCTATCAGAATCCAGAGTTTCAAGAAACTTTTATTTTCACAAAAAAACATAAGGGGTACCACTGTGTTTTTGTTTTTTTTTTGTGCGAAAAAAATTTATTTTCTTGAAACTCTGGATTCTGATAGAGGGCCATGGGACTTAGACCTGAGTGCAAAAATGGAGGCTCTAGACCCTTCCAGAGCTGAGATATTGAGATATTTATGAGATATTTGTGACATACTGAGATATTGAGCCATTATAAATATCTCAATATCTCAGCTCTGGAAGGGTCTAGAGCCTCCATTTTTGCACTCAGGTCTAAGTCCCATGGCCCTCTATTCAGAATCCAGAGTTTCAAGAAACTTTTTTTTTCGCACACGAAAAAAAAACGATACAGTGGTACCCCTGTATGTTTTTTTTTTGTGCGAAAAAAAAAAGTTTCTTGAAACTCTGGATTCTGATAGAGGGCCATGGGACTTAGACCGTGAGTGCAAAAATGGAGGCTCTAGACCCTTCCAGAGCTGAGATATTGAGTATATTTATAATGGCTCGTATATACTCAGATATGTCAGCAATATCTCATAAATATCTCAATATCTCAGCTCTGGAAGGGTCTGAGCCTCCATTTTTGCACTCAGGTCTAAGTCCCATGGTCCTCTGATCAGAATCCAGAGTTTCAAGAAGATTGGAAACTTTTTTTGCACCCAACAAAAAAACGTACAGTGGTACCCCTGTATGTTTTTTTTTGGGGGGGCAATTTAGTTTCTCAAGTTTCTTGAAACTCTGGATTCTGATAGAGGGCCATGGGACTTAGACCTGAGTGCAAAAATGGAGGCTCTAGACCCTTCCAGAGCTGAGATATTGAGATATCTATAATGCTCAGCACTTATATGCCATTCATAAATATCTCAATATCTCAGCTCTGGAAGGGTCTAGAGCCTCCATTTTTGCACTCAGGTCTAAGTCCCATGGCCCTCTATCAGAATCCAGAGTTTCAAGAAACTTTAAACTTTCCCCACTCACCAAAAAAACATAAGGGTTACCACTGTCGTTTTTTTTGTTGGTGGCGAAAAAAAAAGTTTCTCCAATCTTCTTGAAACTCTGGGATTCTGATAGAGGGCAATGGGACTTAGACCTGAGTGCAAAAATGGAGGCTCTAGCCCATTCGCAGAGCTGAGATATTTATAATGGCATAGATATGCTACATGAGATCTCAATATCTCAGCTCTGGAAGGGCCTAGAGCCTCCATTTTTGCACTCAGGTCTAAGTCCCATGGCCCTCTATCAGGATCCAGAGTTTCAGGGGAGGATGCGTTCGGCCTCAGGATTGGTTTTGCAGCGACTCGACCCTGAAGGACGCGGTACTTTCATGTCTCCCATTTTGCCTTCGACACAGACTGTTCCTTCGGTTTGCTTTCGAAGGCCAGGCATATCAGTACACAGTTCTCCCATTCGGGTTAGCTCTGTCCCTCTCGCGTCTTCACGAAGATTGTCGAGGCAGCCCTTGTTCCCCTTCGCGAACATGGGGTTCGCATCCTGAATTACCTCGACGATTGGCTACTCTTAGCACACTCTCGAGATCAGCTTTGCGAACACAGAGACCTGGTGCTCCGGCACCTAGCCCGTCTGGGCCTTCGGGTCAACCGGGAGAAGAGCAAACTTTGCCCCGTGCAGAGGATCTTTTTTCTAGGCATGGAGATAGACTCGGTCGCCATGTCCGCGCAGCTCACGAACGAGCGCGGCTCACTCACTGCTGACTTGTCTTCGACAGTTCGAGGGCAAGAGTGCGGTCCCACTGAAACTTTTTCAGAAGCTCCTGGGGCATATGGCATCTGCAGCCGCGGCAACGCCGCTCGGATTGCTTCATATGAGACCGCTTCAGCTGTGGCTTCGCGATCGAGTCCTGAGGTGGGCATGGCATCGCGGCTCGCTCCGAGTTCCAGTGACTCCAGCGTGCCGCCGAACCTTCTTCCCGTGGTCGAACCTCAGCTTTCTACGGGCAGCTGTCCCTCTCCAGTGAGTTTCCAGGCATCTCGTTGTCTCCACGGATGCGTCTACCACGGGTTGGGGTGCCATGTGCAATGGGCATGCAGCCGCGGGTTCCTGGACAGGACCCCAGCGTCTCTTGCACATCAATTGCCTCGAGCTGCTGGCAGTACCCCTGGCCCTGCACCGCTTTCGAGCACTGCTCAAGGGTCAACACGTACTTGTCCGTTCAGACAATACCGCTACAGTAGCGTACATCAACCACCAGGGTGGTCTACGCTCACGTCGGATGTCGCAGCTCGCTCGCCACCTCCTGCTATGGAGTCAGAAGCACCTGAGGTCCCTTCGTGCTGTATACATTCCAGGAGACCGGAACCTGGCGGCCGACGAGCTGTCACGGGTCCGCCCTATCTCCGGCGAATGGAGACTCCATCCCCAGACGGTCCAGCTGATCTGGGACCAGTTCGGGGAGGCACAGATAGACCTGTTCGCCTCCCGGGACTCATCCCACTGCGCCCAGTTTTACTCCCTGTCCGAGGGCACGCTCGGCACAGATGCACTGGCGCACAGCTGGCCGCGGGGCCCACGCAGATATGCGTTTCCCCCAGTGAGCCTTCTTGCACGGGTGTTGTGCAAGATCAAGGAGGACGAGGAGCAGGTCTTGCTGGTAGCCCCTTATTGGCCCACCAAGACGTGGTTCTCCGAACTCATGCTCCTCGCGACAGCACCTCCTTGGTCTATTCCTCTGAGACAAGACCTACTCACTCAGAGACAGGGCACTCTGTGGCACCCTCGTCCCGATCTCTGGAGGCTACACATGTGGCTTCTGGACGGGACGAGGCAGGTTTGAGTTCGCTGCCACCTGCGGTGGCGGCAACCATCACTTCCGCTAGGGCGTCTTCCACGAGACACCTCTACGCGTTGAAGTGGAACCTCTTCGTCAGCTGGTGCTCTTCTCGCAGATAAGACCCCCGGATATGCCCGATCAGTGTCGTGCTGTCTTTCCTGCAGGAAGGGTTGGAGCGTAGGCTGTCGCCCTCCACCCTCAAGGTTTATGTCCCGGCCATTGCCAAGTCCATCGGGGACGCACGACCTGGTCATCAGGTTCCTGAGGGGAGCGAGGAGGCTAAATCCACCTCGTCCTCCCCTCGTGCCCTCTTGGGACCTTGCAGTAGTTCTAAGTGTTCTGCAGAGGCCTCCCTTTGAGCCTTTGCAATCGGTAGAGTTAAAATTTCTGTCTAAGAAGACGGCACTCCTGGTTGCATTGGCCTCCATCAAGAGGGTAGGGGACCTGCAGGCATTCTCCGTTGACGAAGCGTGCCTGGAGTTCGGGCCGGCTTACTCTCACGTGGTCTTGAGACCCTGGCCGGGATATGTGCCCAAGGTTCCCACCACTCCCTTCCGGGATCAGGTGGTGACCCTGCAAGCGCTGCCCCTGGAGGAGGCAGACCCAGCCTGGGCACTGCTCTGTCCAGTACGTGCACTCCGTACTTACGTTGACAGAACGCGGTGTTTCAGGACCTCAGAACAGCTCTTTGTCTGTCATGGGGGAGCCAGAAGGGAAGGGCTCTCTCAAAGCAACGGCTGTCTCACTGGATAGTGGATGCCATTGTTTTGTCTTACCAGCAGCAAGGCCGGCCGTGCCCCCTTGGTGTGACGGCCCACTCCACTAGGAGTGTGGCTTCCTCTTGGGCTCTAGCGCATGGTGCCTCGCTATCAGACATTTGCAGAGCTGCAGGCTGGGCGACACCTAACACCTTCGCTAGATTCTATAATCTGCGAATTGAGCCGGTGTCCTCTCACGTACTCGCTTCCGCCAGTACTGGACCCGCTTAAGTGTCTTCGCTTGCTCGCCTTTCCACTCTCCGATTGGATAAGTGCGATATTCCTCAGCTGAGTCTTCCGTCGAAGCCCTGAGTCCTCCAGCACTCATGATGCGGGCACCACTGCGCTTGCTATGGTGCCGGCTAGGTGCATCCATGTGCACGGTTCCCTACGGTAACTGTCTCATGTGTATTCTCTACTGTAAGCCTCTCTGAGCATGTGTCTTCCCTCGGCAAGCCATCTGCCACCCCTGGAGCTAAGTTCTTGCCACCTGCGGTTGGCGCTCCAGTATCTCCATGTGTAGTCCCTAATCGGCCACATGTGTATTCGTAAGTCCTCCTTCGGTAGGCTTTGGTAGCATGTTCCTCCCGGGATATGCTTCCCAGTGTACCTTGGTATTCCTGTGTTAAAGTAGGAACTCCTGGTAATAATGTAATATGTTCAGGAGTCCAGACTTTCGCAGGGCACTGGAAGATGGCGTGATGGCACAGACCCCCGTTCTCCGTCACTTCTGATGTAACTCGAAGTGACTACGAAGGGAACGTCTCGGTTACGGATGTAACCCTCGTTCCCTGAGCAGGAACGGAGACGTTACGTCTCCTTGCCACTTCTGCTGTACCGCTGGGTAGACGCCGAGTTCAGTCTTGGCTCCTCAGCGAAGACATACTGCGGTTGCGTTCACTTCCTCCTTTTATACCCACGCTATGCAAATTCCGCAGCCCCAAGGCATTTTCATGCCATTGGCTCATTGTTAAATACTCTAAGAGGATTGGCTTTCTATGCGAACCCCGTTCTCCGTCACTTCTGACGTAACGTCTCCGTTCCCTACTCAGGGAACGAGGGTTACATCCGGAACCGAAGACGTTTCTCCAATCTTCTTGAAACTCTGGATTCTGATAGAGGGCCATGGGACTTAGACCTGAGTGCAAAAATGGAGGCTCTAGACCCTTCCAGAGCTGAGATATTGAGATCCCAAGTAGCACTTATGCCATTATAAATATCTCAATATCTCAGCTCTGGAAGGCTCTGATCTTCTTGAAACTTCTTTTTATCAGAAGCTATCAGCGCTGAGTCAGTGTGAGGGATGTGTGACGAGCTGGTCCTGAAACAGATGAAGAAACGCAGAGTAATCACACGGAAATTTCACATTTGTATTCAATACTAACATTCAAAGATTTTAATTTGCCCTTGCTGGCTTCAAGTATTAACAGAAATACAGACATAAAAGGACACACAAAATAAGTTTAGTAGAAAAGGCTCATAAATTAAGAATAATGAATGAGATTAATTCATGATACAATGACAATAAAGACCATGAAGACCCCAGTAAAACACCAACAATGACCATCGTGTACACAAAGCAATTTAATCTATTTTGTATCCTCATCAATTCATTAATAGTGCCTCAATTAAAAGTTAACTCATTATGAAAGTTTAGGGTCATTCTGCTTGAGTTGGAAGAAGAGGGAAAAGGCTTGACTTTATTTCTTACATCCCCAGACTTTTAAATTTCCTTCAAAGTGTTGCACAACAAAGTCCTTTAAAAGTGTCACATCTAAATTCAGAACACTAAATATCAAAACATTTCAGAACAGCTCCAAGGCTTGATGCTTTAAACAGGGTTCTGCAACTCCAGTCCTCGCGACCCACTGCTCTGCATATTGTGTATGTCTCCCTTAGTTAACACACCTGATTCAGATCTATCCTAACGAGCTGAGGATCTGAATCAGGTGTGTTAAACAAGGGAGACATACACAATATGCAGAGCAGTGGGTCACGAGGACTGGAGTTGAGAACCTCTGCTTTAGAAGATGGTCAGAAACTCAAGCATTCAAGGACCGTTTCCAGACCCACTACAAAAGTGACTTGTGTTCCAGCACAATTATAACAGAAAACAATGACAAACAAAAGATAATACCAATATCAAAATGTATTTCAGTAATATCTGCAACACATTTTTGATGCTTTCCAATGTTTTCCCTTTATTGTTTTATATTACAAGTCTAATATTCATAACATGCAGAACAGCTCTGCGGTAATTACTTCACATGATAGCGAAATCAACAGCAAAGAATCAACCAACCAGACACATCTGTACATGACCGAAGTCAGATCCAAAAAGGTAAAGACAAAGACACATTTACAATATTTTAAATAACTATTATTCAGTAGCACATCTCATCTGATCTTCCTACAGACAATGGCAGATCTAGATCTAGTTGTGTCCCAATTTAAAATGGCGAGAGCTGTACCGCTTGAAAGGCAAACAGCGTTAAACAGTTAAGTGACTCCCATAATCCTTCAGGCAGTGGCTCAGCGTTCTGGAGAAGGTCGGGCAGGATGAGACCCGGCGGTTTGGGGTTCCACGCAGTTGATCCAGAAGTTAGCGCAGCTGGCGTGGTACTGGTGACCTCCGTACATAAGCTTGAAGTTGTCTGTCTCAGAATTAAAGGCCTGCAGAGGATTTGTGCAAGAAAAGATGAAAAAAATAATTTTAGAAAAAAAACTCCAACTTAATGATAGGGACAGGTTGGGTTGATCTACTGGGATTTTGGCCTGGTTTCACAGACAAGGCTTAGATTAAACCAGGAATAGGCCTTATTTCAGTTCGGCTATTTAAGTAGCTTTTATAAAAAACGTGTCTTAGAAAAAAATGTGGCAGTGCCAATGTTTTGTGTCAAGACGCACACAAGTAATGTTTTTAAGACATGTCAGTGCAATTTGCTTTCAGTTAAAACAGTTCAAATATGGATTTTAGTCCAGGACTAGGCTTAAACCTTGTCTGTAAAACCAGGGGCATAACGTTTTTAGGGTGGGTTTATAAGAATGTTCCAGGTTCAATACAAATTAAGGTTTTTTAATACAACATATATTAGTATCATGTCGGTTATCTACCCCTATTTTTACATTTAGATTAGCATTGCGGCCATCTAACATCGAATTAAAAACACTAAATTATATAACACTTAACATTTCATACAGTGTCTAAGGGCATGTTTACATGACAACGATACACTAAAAACTGAAAAGTTTTTCTTTGCATTTGTTTACACTAATGTCAAAACAATCCCTGTTCTCACAGATCCGCGAACACGACTAAAAACACTGTATTCTGCAGCCAGGCCAGTAGTTGGCGATAATAGAAACACTACGAGCCTATAGACCGAACATGTCACATGTGACAGTTTTCACAAATTCACATTTTTGTAGTTTAAATGTTATGGTTTTCAAAAACTTGCACTTGGAATTGTCGTGTAAATGAACGCCAAAATGCATAAAACGTTTCCATTTTCAGTTGAAAATAGTGTAGTGTAAACAGCCCCTAAATTCACTTGTCCCAATTCAAACAATTGATATATTTAAACACTTGATATCTATATTTACAAAAGAGATATATATATATATATATATTTACAAAAGATATATATATATATATATATATATATATATATATATATATATATATATATATATATATACATATATATATACATATATACATATATACATACATATACATATATATATATATATATATATATATATATATATATATATATATACATATATATATATATATATATATATATATATATATATATATATATATATATATATATATATATATATACATATATATATATATATATATATATATATATATATATATATATATACATATATACATATATATACATATATATACACATATATATATATATATATATATATATATACATATATATACACATATATATATATATATATATATATATACATATATACATATATATATACACATATACATATATACATATATATATACATATATATATACATATATACACATATATATATATATATATATATATATACACATATATATACACATATATATATATATACACACATATATATATATATATATATATATATATATATATATATATATATATATATATATATATAATACAATATTTCAACTTCTGGTCACAGTGTTTAGTGGCTTTACATGGTTATGACCAGGGTCATTATCATTACCTAATGCCTCGTTTCAACCAAGCGTACAGGACATTACGGTACGATTTGGGAAAATTCCTTCCAACTTGTCAACAAAGAAATTACATTCAACTGAATTACATTCAACCTGTGTCTCTAAACTACATGTTAGACATTGAACTAGTCATATAGTATCTGACTGCAGGGTGGCATATCACCACACTTCATAAGAGACAAGAGTCTCAACGATGTACTGACAATTTGTAGGATCAATATAGAAAAAGAAGTGCGCAATCCTCCTACATAAAGCTCTATATATAGAAAGGCGAAACAAGAACCCAGTGAACTTCACTCAATACACCAATGAGACACGTGCGAGTGTGCTTTCATTCTGAAAGACTCAGCTGTAGTTGTGTATTTGAGATAAGCCAGTTATGCAGAATGAAGCTCCTGATGCTGGAAGGAGAAATGACTCATGTTGTGAATCATCCCCTCCCACACTGATACTATGCATGCACACAAGTTCTTCTAAATTCTCTTGTAAAACAAAGACCTTCTAGCTACCTTTTTCTAGACCTTCTAGCTGCCTGCCTGCCTGCCTGCCTGCCTGCCTGCCCTGCCCTGCCCTGCCCTGCCTCAATCAATAATCTTCCATTTTAAAATTAATTATACAATATTCGTAATAAAAATAAGTATACAAATTACACAAAATAAATACAGTGGGGTGTAGAATTGAGAGCACTAATGTTTCTATGACAGTGTGTACTGTATTGTAAGATAGTTGTGAATACCAAACTATAGTCAAAGATAAATGATATACCATCTGTCGGTGTCGCTGATGCACTTGCTCATCTCTGTACTAGGAATATGAAAGGCAGAAAGTGAGAGAGAATGTACGTGTCCGAGTGTCCAACATCTGAACAACGCTGCGTAATGAACGGCTGATCCCCGCGGTGTATACGTGTGTGTCTGTGGTGCACAGAGGGACAGCAGCTGCTGCACAAGCGCTCTTTCTCTCCTCTCAGATGAACAGGTGGCTCAGAATCACTGAAAAGGTCATCCTAATTCAACCGACCTTGTTTAGCTGGCGGAAAGGTTAATTACTATCTGATTGCAAACAGTGCATCCTACCTGCAAAGATGACAACCCTTCTTACAACAAAGTCTGAAGGACGGTGGGGGACACTTCAGCTTTAACCTACATTCACTAAAGTGAAGCTTTGAGAAAAACTGTGGAATATTTACCCTTAATTTGGAGCGACTGTCTTTTGTCAGTGCCTGCAAGTAGCATAAACAAGTCAGCATCAGCGTTAGTATAGAGCTTTTTACTACTTTTTTCGTTTGGTTAATGAGCAAAACTGAAGCACCAGAGAGCCCACAGTGGAAGAAGGGTGTCCACTTAAAAGCGGAAGCTTGTTGCAAATTAGCTACAGTACAAGACAAGAAAGAGCAACTGTGAGTAACTAGAGTTCCTAAGTATCATCAATGATAGCTTTGTACCATTAAGAAGAGTTGTGCCGAGCACCTGAAATGCATATACAACCCTTTTCTAAAATGTTTTAGGGTGCTTTCACACTTGGTTCGATTGCCTGGTCTAAACCGGTGTTTGATAGCTCCCCCTGTCGGACGATGTTCAGATTATATTATTCAAGTTCGACCCACATATGCGTTGCATCAAAACAGCTTGGGAATGACGGCACAAAATTAATAGCGTTAACACAAACACACATTCTTATGATTATCAAATCGTACATGATTAAAAGCGGTTCCATTTGGTACGTTTCGCTCCTGATATGAAAGCAATCGTTCCGAGTTTACATGAAGCCGGTTTACAGGGGCGCACCTGAGTTCGGAAGAGTTCACATCATCCAATCGAACTGAGCGCTGATGTCAATCGAACCCAAAAGTGCTAGTGTGAAAGCACCCTTAGGATGTGTTCACACTTGTAGATCGGTTCACTTGGTCCGGACACCAAAAAAACAACAACATTTAGTTCTGGTCCAATTAGCATTCAGATGCTAATTGGACATTTAATGCTAACATTCAAGGCATAAAGGCATATGTTTCACAACCTGATTGGTCGGCTTTTATGATGTACTGCCCATTTTGAGATGGAACTTCACGAACATCCAAAATGCAGTGTGCCAAGATATATGCGCTCAATGTATGCGTGTAACCAGCATGTGATGGTATCTTGACCAGCTGAGAACTTGTGAAGAGCTTATAAAATGTGTAAAGGAGTCAAAGCAGCGACAGGAATCTCTCCGTCACACACACAAATAAAAATCCGCTGCAAGGGCTTCTGATGCTTGTAACGAACTATGATGATGGGCAAAATTACGACTATGAGGAGAAGAAACCGATATTACCGCGAGCATTTGGTCCTTTTTAGGATCTATTCTTCCTGTTTTTGGTTTGTTTACATGTATTTGGTTCATGTTGCGTTCATATATCAGTTCGAACCGCACTAGAGTTCGTTTGGAAGCAGACCGAGACCCAGATTGTTTGGCGCGCACACCAGGGTTCGGATGGCAGCGTTCAGTTATTCAAAGGAACCACAATAACAGAGGAACCACACGTTTAAAATCGAACCAAACATGCCAAGTGTGAACACACCCTTAAACAAGTCTCCTAGTCCTATGCTCACCAAAGCCTGTAAAACCTGTACAGTACAAATTGTACTATTGTGAAATTTAAAAATCACTTCAGTGCCACATCACATGATCCATCAGTAATTCAGGGATGGAGGGACCGTTCTAATATGCCAATTTTCTGCTAAAAAAAAATTCTTAGTATTATCAATGTTAACAGTTGTGCTGCTTAATATTTTTGTGAAAACCATGATTTAAAAAAAAATCTGGATTCTTTGATGAAAGTTTAAAAGAACATTTATTTGAAATTCAAATATTCATTTTGGATTAATCTAATGCATCCTTGCTAAATAAAAGTATTTTCAAAAATAAAAAAATGTATTTCTTATTGTCAATGCACTACTTAATTGACCATGACTTTTCCAAGACTGTGGCAACCATTTATACAGTACATGCAAAACTAACAGTTTGCCTGTTTTTTTGTGCGCAAGACTTCCATTTAATTAGCTAATAGGGTAAAAACTAGCTTGTTTGTTTACCAACCATGTCATGGGAGGATGTTCAAAACAACAAGACTTCGTACATGCATTGCTTACATGATTTTTAACTACTTATGTATTTTGTGAGCCGATAATGCATAGTAAAAAAAGCATAGTGGCCGAATGTCTATCAAAGATCGATGAACGGTTGTTTCTGAATTCTGAAACATTCCACTCTGTCAGAATTATTTTTATATTTGAGACGGCTCCTGTCCTGCATAATGTAAAAGGTATGCTGGGCTGAACTTTGTATTTATGCTGTATCTACTGAAGCAAACTAATGGCTTCCTTTCAACAGCTACTTGTTATTGTTTTTCACATTAGGGGCAACCAGCTGTGCTACAGGTACTTGAATTTAATAACTTGGCATCTGTTCTAATTTTAGCATGGGTGCCCACCTCACAGAGTAAGGGTTTTTAATAGGATGCTGTATTAAGCGTGACATTTAAGGCTGGAATATACACTACATTGCAAATTCTGAACAGATTTAAAAACACTAGGCATCATACACTTGTCGACTTTGTAAATGGTTACCCAGAAAAAGCTGGGAAATATAGACTAAATGACTGAGGATCATACACTACCAGACTTTCAAATCGTTCTCAACAAATTCATATTATATTCAGGACATAGTTTATAATCTAAACACTTCTAAGCAAACATTAAATCTGAAAGTGGCTTAAGCGGCTTAAGTGGCTAACATTAGCATATAAAAGTCTTATAAAATATTCTTTTCAAATATTTTACAAGTCTTATAAAATAAGTTTCCGACTTTTTTTGACCAATGAAATACGTTTTCTGAATTTTCGGAAAGTTTTCTGAAAAATACGTTTTCTGAATTTTACGATAATAAGTTATAATATATAAGTGTTAAATAATTGTAAAATGTAACTATTTTCTATTTAAATTAACATAAAAAAATGAGGTCAGTACTCAATCAGCAAGGATGGATTAAAATTGAACAAAACAGCAAAAACATTTATAATGTTACCGAATGTTTCTATGTCAAACCCTTTCTTTAAAGACTCCTAAAAATACATGCATCATGGTTTCCACAAAAGCATTAAGCAGCACAACTGTTTTCAATATTAATAAGGATCAGAAATGTTTCTTGAGCAGTAAATTAGCCTATTAGAATGATTTCTGAGGGATCAAATGTAATGGTGCACATACATACATATTTTAAATATGACTATTTTTAACTGTATTCTTGATACATTACATGCAGCCTTATTGAGCATAAGAGACTTATATAAAATAAGCAACCCCAAACTTTTGACAGGTAGTGTATATAGCATGTTATTTTAGTTTCCATAGAGAATCTATGCAAAGTGCTAAGTTAATACACTGTTGCCCTTTCCTGCAGATAAATCCTGTTAGCAGATGCAGCAGGATCACATGCCTCCCCGCAGGACAGAAACGGAATGCTAGCCCAAGGTCAGCAGAGTGAATCATCCACACCACAGTGAAAATCTCCACCTGTAGCCCAACTTCTCAGAGATGCAGCGCCACCTTCAAAACCCTGATTTCATTCGCCCCAGACAGTGACGCTGCCCCCAAACCCACCAAAAACGTAATTAAAAAGCGGGATATTAATCGGATGTCAGGAGCAGACGGAAACAGCTCTATTAATCTGCGGCGGGCTGGGTGTGTTCAGCGGATCTATTAGCACCTGTGTTTTTGGTTGCCGTGACTGATGACTGAGCTGCATCTGCTCCTCAGACATCCGTCCCATGATTCCTTGCTGCACTGAGCCCCTCCATCCCTGATTGCACTCTGAGCAATGTTTACCCCTTATTACATCAGCAATCCTTGACCGTCACATTAATGTGAGGGAGATTCAGGAGGGTTTCAGTGAGATGAGGAATCTTAATGGCCATTATATGTTAACAGGGCGAGTGACAAAGTGATGATTAAGTGTTTAAACCTGTACAGGATTGGATTGTGCTTACGAATAGAATAATTAATAATTAAAAGGGATAGTTCACCCAAAAATTGTAATTGTGTCATATATGTCATATTGGTCTAAACTACTTTGGTACCAAGTCAATACTATAATAAAAAATGTAATGAAAACGAGAACCAAGTCAATTTGGTAAAAGCATACTGTCTGAAAATCATGACCAAATATAGTGCACAAGTCATATGAAACACTTTAATGCTGTTTTTCTGCCATCACTTAATTCACTTGCATGGTCTGGAAAAGAGCAGCTAGGACATTCTGCTAAAAATATTTTGTGTCCCATAGAAAAAAAGAAAAAAAATAGCCTAAGAGTTTGTTGAAATAAAGTGAGTAAAATTACACATTTTTTGTGTGAACTATTCCCTTTCATATGAAATTTCATTTACCCCATACCACTTTTTCTTCACCGCCCAGGGGTGCCAAAATGACGAATACATCACCAATTTGCCACCTGCCTCATGCTTTTTGGACGTCAATCAGACTCACTGGCCTCTTAGGCAATACCAAGCTCGACATGAAAGATTTCTGTAAATGCTCAGAAAACAGGAGCTAAGAGCTCATAGCCAAATTAAACACCTAAAGCTACTTGAATGAAAGCGTGGCCTTGACCGAGCGCCTGTAGATTTAGATGCATGAGTCAGAGCGCGCCTCTGAGAGCTGTTTTTGGCAGTCTGAAACGAGTTGAGTGGCAAGAGGCGAGTTCTGGTCATTTTGGCAGCAACACACGGGTTTGTCTGTCTGACCCCTGCAACAAGCTGCAAATTGGAGTTGAGGCAGTTCAGTAAATCCTACTCTTTTAAACAGGCGTCCAAAAGTGTTCTCGTTTTTCTTCTGTAAAATTGTGAAAATCAAAGAAATAGTC
Organism: Hybognathus amarus; assembly: GCA_030378365.1. NCBI lineage: Eukaryota > Metazoa > Chordata > Actinopteri > Cypriniformes > Leuciscidae > Hybognathus > Hybognathus amarus. The sequence continues at coordinate 281,907 of JAQIUQ010001910.1, read as the reverse complement.
AGGAGGGATGGTTTTTTGTTGTTGTTGTTTTTGAATGGGAAATTCAAAGGGAGTTTGAAACCCAAAAATTGAAATTCTCTTATTAATTACTCAAACTTGCGTCGTTCCAAACCCGTAAGACTTTTGTTTATCTTCAGAACACAAATGAAGATATTTTTATGAAATCTGTAGATAAATTCTGTCCCTTCATTGACAGCTATGAAACGCTTGAAAACGTTCATAAAGAGATTGTAAAAGTAGAGTAAAAGACACAATTACTTTATATGATGAATAGATTTAATTTAGGTTTTTATTCAAATTAACATATTAACATTGATCAGCGAACATAAACAGTTGCTCAACCGATATATTTTCATACTGCTTTTGAATTCATTCTTTTGACCAATAAAGGTCTGGTTCCTAATATGTAATGGTATGAAAAGGGGACTTTCTTTTACTTTAAAATTCCTGTTTTGTGTTAGACAGAAGAAAGAGTTTGGACCAATATATGGGTAAATAAATAACAGAATTTTCATTTTTGGGTGAACTATCAAACACAATATATTTGTTTTGTTTGTGTTGCTAATGATTGAATGCAGATGTGTGTTCTTGGTGCGGACAGACCTTGCTGCGCGAGTCCACGTTGAGCAGACACACTCCGCACGCCAGTTCTTTGGCATTCTTAATGCCGTGCCTCAATATACAGGAGGAGAAGTCCAGTGAGCTCTCGTCGGGCTAAAGAAAAACACACACACAATCATCATACAGTTCTTAAAAAGCAATTGGGCTACATTGCATCCTCCACACAAATCACTGTCTGCCACTCAAACTTCAGATCACAGACACCACTGAAGCAGCCCATCAACCTCACAGCAGTTGATTGGCCCTGCAGATCAATAGATCAACTACAGAATCTGGCCAAAACAGCAGGATCCGAGCAGAGACAAACCCTCCACTCTCTAACCACGTTCATTTTTATTATGCTTCAAAGGGTTCGTGGGTTTTCGGCAGTGTGCCTACACTTCATTTTCCCAAGCTGATATTATCTGACCGCACAACTCTAATATTATCTGCTGGCATCGATATTCTCCCATGAGTCTGCTCCAGAGAGCTTTATCATGCAACTTGTTCGCTTTCCACAAATAAGGTACCTCATGACTTTATGCTTACACAGATATAAACATACAAATGCAATGATTTCTGTAAAGAACTATGATATATGCATTGAAATATTATTATCTGATATTATCAGTTGATTTTCACTTCTCATTGATTCTTGATATAATTCTTTCAAACTCAAATTGAGTTACATTTTATATGACATACTTAAACACCTTTTTAAATGAATTGTTTTATGTTTTTGCCTACTGACTATCTGTTATAGCTGGTTAAACGTGGGCTGGGAAATTTCAGAGAGGCTAGCAAGAGCAAGCTAGATTTGAAAGCATAAGATCCCACCCTCCCTTCAGAGCGTCTCCAAAGTCACGCCTCCTTCAAAACACAACACAAGAAGGAGCATCACGAGAGACGGCGTTAAATGACCTCATGTCTCAAAGCACATTAAATTACAATAATAATGACCGTAAACAACTTAGAGCTCTGACTTGCACCATCTGACAGCTGAAAATTAATTTCAGTGTTGATAGTTTTGACACAGAAACACATAACTCTGAGTCAGAGGACGTGAACAGCTCCGTGTAGAGCGTCATGGGTAATAACGACATTGTGTGAACGTACTGTAGCATAAGCTCGTTGTTTTACATCAGGAGGAACTGTAAAAGGTTTGTTTGTTTGGGCGCTTGGTGACTGACTATCTACAACTCTGCATAGCCTCATGGGAAACATTGATGACACGTGCTGTCTGTTGGACCTGAATGCAATGATTGGATCAAATATTTTTGGGTCCTGAGACTTCCACAGAAGATGTACATTTTTAACATCCAGACGACTTCTATTATGTATTTGCTATCAGGTGTGTTTAAACTAGTGTTATTGCCTACCCACTTCAAGTACTAACACTAAACTGGTTAAGCTGCTTCAGAACACACCATTTGTTAAAAGAAAAAATAAATTAAATACATTTTATAACAGCTTCAGGCTACATTTTGTATTTTGTGCCACATTTACAGAAGTGCCTACGGCTCCAGAGCTCAAAGCTCACATAAAGCATAGTTTACCTCAGCTATACTCATACTAAATTTGAAATCAGCCAATCATCTGTTAAGCATGAATCAATATTTGTGTCTTACTGGACTTGCTACAAGATCTGGTATAGTTTATTTGTTAAACTCACAGTGAGGTTTGCCAGCGACATGAAGCCCATCAGGTTGTTCCACACACGGCTGATGTCTTTAAGAAGCTCCTGTAGTTTCTCCGAACAAACGGCCGTGGCTTTGATACCCAGCTCCACACGCTTGGTCACACGATACACCTCCACCACACCTGATAGATACACAAAAAAACAACATTTGTCATGTAAAAACCTTCAATGTAATGCAAAACCAAGTGTCAATGAATATAGAAATGTGCTATGATAGTTGTGATTGCTATGGTATGAGACTATTCATCATAGCAGTTAACTCAAAATATGCTCTTCCCCCTAAAATTTGACTATATAAAAACAAAAGAACATGTGAATGAGTTCGTTTTTGCGTTAACAGTATTTTCAGTTTTCTCTTGCCATCATTACTATAGCAACCAAAATGAAATTATTATAAATATTGCCAATGCTGTGTGGATTTGTGTGCAGTGTGAACAGAGCCTGTGCATAACCAAACAGGAGAAACAATAACCCGACGGTGCCGTTCCCAGCACTCACCAGTGCTGAATGTCCTTTTAAGCTGAACATATTAGAGCGGCCCAGAATAGTTGCTCTGCTCTGTAACACTAGCCTCTCCTGGTCAGACCCACAATGCCCTGCTCTGTCTCCAGTCACAATCACTAGAGCCAGATCAAAGAGCTTTAACGGTTTGTTTCTATGTAACAGCCACACCCCATGTTCCCTTTGTGCCAGCATAGGCACGTACAGCTCATTAAAGCCACCCTGAGTGAGTATGTGTGTGTGTGTGACTACAGAAATAGTAAGCAGATAACCAGAACACCTGGCCTGTCTGTTTGACGGAAGACTGCAGGGACGCATGAGGAGCAGGTATGAATGCTGTTTAAAGATGTGGTGTGACATGGCTGATCTTATGAGATTTACTGATGTCTGTTATGATAGGTAATGCTGGTCTCTGATCAGTAAATGAAGCATGGATGTAGTCGTAGTCTCACCCAGAAGGTAACTCCATCCCCTGTGCTGACTGGATGACCTCTGTGCACACTGTGGAACTGCTGATGCTATTAAGGGTGTTATTAGCAGTGTTGATGACCTGAAAGGGAAAGAAAGACATGGCTGTAAATTATCCCCGGTTTCACAGACAATGCTTAAAACTAGTCCTAGTCTAGCATGTTTAATCTGTTTTAAACTAAAGTAACTTGCCCTAACATCTTAAAATATGTCAGTGCCATTGTTTGTCTCAAGATGCACACAAATAATAAAATAAATAGCTTCTTGAATGTCCAAGGCCTAATCCTGGCTTAAATGTAAGCCCTGTCTGTGAAACCAGCCCTAAATGTTTATTTTAATTCTGGATTATGACAAATTATTTAATATCAATATTTCCTGAAAAAAGCCCTCAAAATTAATTACTGCTATTCAAAGACATTAAACTGAGGAAAGCACGTAGATTCAGTAGACGTTACAAAAAAGTCATTTTATGTCCTCATCATTGAACCTTAAATGGATACTCCACTTTTTTTGGAAATAGGCTCATTTTACAGCTCCCTCAGAGTTAAACAGTTGAATTTTACCGTTTTCGAATCCATTCAGCCGATTTTCTGATATTTAGATGAATATCAGTAACCAGACAGTTTCTGGTCTCATTGACTTCCATAGTATATTTTTTTCCTACTATCCAAGTCAATGAGACCAGAAACTGTCTGGTTACTGATATTCATCTAAATATCAGAAAATCATCTGAATGGATTTGAAAACGGTAAAACTCAACTGTTTAACTCTAGGGGAGTTGTAAAATGAGCCTATTTCAAAAAAAGTGGAGTATCCCTTTAAGACTATTACTTACTATTACTATGTGAATGATTTGAAATTGCTTAAAGGGAATCACAAAAAAATAAACTAAAAGGATTAACAAACATCCTTTAAAATATCTCCTTTTTTGTTCAACAAAGAAAGAAACTCATACAAGTTTGGAAAAACATAAGGGGGGAGTAAATTATGACAAAGGGATAGTTCACTGAACAATTAAAATTAAGTTGTAAAAAAGGGGGGGAAATTAGATTTTTAATTGCCAGCCTGAAATATTCCCTTTAGGTTTCCCGCATCTAAAACAATCCTTCTCTGTAAATCCATTACTTTTTCTTCTAACAAGCCAACACATTTCTACAATAACCAACAAGTCATGTTGTCAAACAAATGTATACTGTATGAAATGATCATAAATGCAAACATAGAACAGTTTCTAAAATGTTTCTATGAAAGATTTATAAAAAAAAATCATAGAATGTATCCCTCTTTATAAATCCGTTCATCTTAAATTCACAGTAATGTGTACAAGCGCATCAACTCCACCCACTGAGACGCCCACAAATATCCCTTTATAGTTCAGAAAAGTATCAATAGGCAAGGAAATCCAAGCACACTCTCAGACAATGTATGGCATGGCCTGGTTTCAATATGTGTGTTTGAAGGCATTTTATTATTGTTATTTTCAGGAAATCATGAATACAAATAAATTCATTTCAGTGATGTAAGTAATTATTATAATTTGCACATACTGTATAATTATATTAATGCATTTTATTCCATAATCATGAATTAACTGAATCACTGGTATACGAGCACCAAAAAGTTTGTGTGCATGCTCTTCAGTTGCGCAGTACTCATAAAACATTTTCACATCAGTTTTTGCCTTTATAAATCCCTATTTGTTCCTCACTTAGGATGTAGGATGAAATGTATGGAATTTAGGATCAATTCTGATTGCATGTGCATTTTATAAATAAGGGCACAGGTTTATATTTTTGGCAACATGGGTTCCAAAATGTTCCAACTCGAAACTTTATATTAAACATCAAATATGTTTTGACTGGCAGTGACCTCTTAACAACCAGCAGCCAGCTTTTGTTACTATACCTTTGAAACCGTATTTAAATGACGATTGGTGCTATAATACCATGATTCTAAGACTATCTAGAGATTGCTAGAGTTTTAAAGTGTATGCATGCAAAACTCTTTATGAATGTTTGTATGTGTGTCGAGGTATACGTTACCTGCAGAGCGCTCTACAAACACCTCTGCCATTCGTACGCATATCGCTCGCTCTCCTGCCAGGAGTGTTTGGACGAGAGACAGAGGGAGAAAAATGAAAAAGATGAAACCGAATAAGAGCTTTGTTCATTGTGAAACCTCAGGCTGTATCCAACAAGGAGAACCAGTCTGTGTGCTCAAAGAGAATGAGGAGAAGAAGAGAGCAAGTGACTGACCTCCACCTCTCCTGTGAGGTCCTTGTACTTGTCGCGGATGATCGGCAGCGCTGGTTTTTCATTTAGGGTGTTGGAGCGGTCTCTGAAGGGCTGCTCAGGGGCAGGAGAGGGGATGGAACGTACAATTTCTTTCTCTCCCAGACTGTGGCTACGCTTATGAGAACCTTTGCACAATAACATGAAAGTAAAAATTAAAGAAAGTTTGCCAGAAAGTTTCAATTTAATGACTGTAAAACATCATGAAATGTAACTACCAAGTAAAATTGATAATATAGAACAATGTTATTAAAATATATATATATATATATATATATATATATGAAGAGTTTAGATGCAAAAGTATCGGTGGCGTATTGCATTCACTCTGAAGAAAAAAATCTACTCTGTTTTTCTGAATTAACGAGTTAATTTTTCATGAGAAAATTTTTTTGCTCTGTTTTTCTGAATTAACGAGTTAATTTTTCATGAGAAATTTTTTTTTGCTCTGTTTTTCTGAATTAACGAGTTAATTTTTTCATGAGAAATTTTTTTTTGCTCTGTTTTTCTGAATTAACGAGTTAATTTTTCATGAGAAATTTTTTTTTGCTCTGTTTTTCTGAATTAATGAGTTCATTTTTCATGAGAAAAAAAGTTTTTGCTCTGTTTTTCTGAATTAACGACTTAATTTTTCATTAGAAAAAAGTTTTTGCTCTGTTTTCTGAATTAACGACTTAATTTTTCATGCGAAAAAAAGTTTTTGCTCTGTTTTTCTGAATTAACGACAGTAAAAAAGTAAAAATTTTCATTCAGAAAAACAGAGCAAAAAAAATTTCCATGAAAAATTACCTCATTAATTCAGAAAAACAGAGCAAAAAAATTTCTCATGAAAAATTAACTTAATTCAGAAAAACAGAGCAATAAAAATTTCTCATGAAAAATTAACTCGTTAATTAGAAGAACAGAGCAAAAAAAATTTTCTCATGAAAAATTAACTCATTAATTCAGAAAAACAGAGTAGATTTTTTTCTTCAAGTGAATGCAATACACCACCGTACAAAAGCCTCTAAGTGCCATTTGAAATTTTCTTCTAAAATGACAATTTTTATCAAGCTTGTATATTTAAGTTCAGTAATTTCACTTAAATGGCAATGAAGATTACCTATTAATTGTCATTTAAGTGAAATTACTGAACTTTAATATACAAGCTTGATAAAAATGGTCATTTTAAAAGAAAATTTCAAATGGCATTTAGAGGCTTTTGCATCTGAACTCTTCATATGTGTATATATATATATATGCAAATATTTCTAATATTTGCATTTTATTTCAGCTTGATTTCAATGAACCGAAAACATTTGAATAGTTTATTTTTTACCTTTGATGATATATATTATCAAAGGTAAAAAATAAACTATTAAAATGTTTTCAGTCATAATTTTTGATAAAACAAAGCTAATTTTTTTACCTTTTATATAATATATATATATATATATATATATATATATATATATATATATATATATATATATATATATATATATATATATATATATATATATCAAAGGAAAAAAAATAAACGATCAAAATGTTTTGGTCATTGAAATCAAGCTGAAATAAAATGCAAATATTGAAATAGAAACATTAGAAACTGAAACAAGTACTAAAACTGCCATAAAAATAAAGTTAAATAAAAAATATACATATATAAAAATAAAGGATGAAAGCAGATAACATTTCTACAACTTAAATTTCAAATGAAAACAGAAAATATAGTATTTTTTAATATTTTAAATTACAGTTATAACAGTATGTAAATAATATAAAAATAACAGATCATGAGTCATACCACAACATTAGCTTGTAAATTTTGTAAAATTTCCCAACATTTCCTGTTTTATGGGTATGTTTTTATGCATGTTGATCGCACCACATGGCTTTGGCGGACATATATCACTATTATATCACTATTATTAATATGTTTAATAATAGGTATATTATAATTATATAAGGTTTTGTTAAAACTTTATTTTTTTACGAAATAATACGTTTCGGTTAAAAAAATAAATACTTTTACTGTACCACCCCGACATGTCACGGAAAAAACAACTAAAAAAGGTATTTTAAATCAAAAATTAAAATCATGCACTTCACAGGTCTATTTGAATTGTATTTGTAATACATGTGCATTTAAATACTTAGACAGGTCATGTGACAGAAGGGGATGACACACCTTACCCCACACTCACTCTATATTTAATGTGCGAGTTGAATTGTTGATCCTGCTGTATAATTAAAACTTTCACGAGCACACAAACTGTCATTGGTAATCCACAGTGGGGCCACAACACAAACCACAAACACCTCATTTGCAACAAATGATAATTATGTGCAAAACAGCAGCATAGTAATACAGACATGCATTATTCATGAGGCATCGCACAGTCGAACTGGCACGAAAAGCATGCCGTGCACAAATAAGCAAGGAGACGGACAGCGGCACAACAAGCTCATGTGACGCAGTGACAGGTATGTCACCCCCGGCTGAGAGACCACATCAGCATCTGCATGGTTTCAGCCGCTAATCCATTCCTGCACAAACCTCACTCCTCAGATTAACTGTCTGATAGGAGGTCGGCAGAGGAGTAAACCCTCTTTTGTTTGAACAAATGAAATTTAGCGGATGTGGTTGGGGATCAATAAGAGGCAAATAAGCTTTTATGTCATTGAATAAGTGCTAATGCATTATTGGGGAGCGAGGATGAAAAACCAAAGTGATGAGGGAATTGGGTGGTAATGTTTATATATTGACGTTGCCGTGCGGCATCAGATGCCACTCTGCCATCTGTTGACTTTCAGGAGAGAATGCAGCTGTGGAGATGCACTGGATCCAATCCACTCATTGCGTCTCATTCACTAATAACTGCGTGGATTATTCTGTATTGGTACGCACATGAGAACTTGTTCAATCTTAACCTCATTCTAATGGAAATGAATTTGGATTATAAATGAGCGACCGAGTGCCCAAGGTTAGTCATTTGCATAAAACGTGCTTTCGATGTTTCACAAAACCAAGTTTCACAATCTTTCGTCACTCTCAGAAAGCTTATGATGCCGACTCTACAGAGCGCGTTTTCTTCTGAGAACATGCAACAAGATCCTTAAAAAATGGCAAGTGTGCTATCGTCAAAACCAGTTCCAACACAATAAACACCTTTTGTACAGACCTTTTATACTGGTAAATGTATCGGTATTATACAGAGAGCTTTTCTTACTCTCTTTTCACTATATATTGAAATATCCAAGTACAAAATTTATCGAAATGCAATTATAGTCATCTTAATTATGTGATTTTTGCATACATGTGGTTTGAGTTATTCCTACTGGTTTTGTAAACTTAGAATAAATGTTTGTACAAAACTGACTCATGATTTGTTAGTAGAAACAATTTGTATGATGATTTCATGCACAAATTCCCTTAGGGAATGAGATCCATTTGCTGTCTCTCTCCAGAAGTCACATTTGATAACCGCATACACCATTGAGGCTGCCTCATTTCAGAAAAGTAGCCATTACATTGCAAAGTCAAAAGAAATGACAACAATTTAAGCTTTACAGAAAATAATGGTCAATTTTGTAATGGTTAGTTTTCTGAAATGAGACATCCTTGTATACGACCGACAAATGTCCTCTGGAGAACGCAGCCTTCGAAACAATAAAGCTACTAACTTAGCATAAAATATATGACACTTACCCTGCACGGACAAATCAAAGGTGGCGAGTTCGTTCTTGATCATTTCTTCGCTGGATTTGACCTTGGCTTGTGTGCTGGCCTTCAAGAAATCTGACTTGCCAAATTTGGGCTTGTCTCCTTGGAAGGCTCCAAACTCATCTGTCATTTCGCCCTGGTTGCTCTCCGCTTCTGCGATTCCAGGAGGGGAGTCGGATTTCTCAGAAACCGTGCTGGCAAAGTCCGCCAAAGTCGTCGTCGTCGTCATCTTGGCCGGCCTGTTCAATGGAGCCAAAGTCAGCGAAGGCTTCGAATCGGTTTTCAGCGGTGGAGCCACCGTCTTCGATTGGGAAGGTGGTCACCTTGGCAACTGTGGTGTGGGTGATGTTCTCAGAGCTCCCGAAAGATGTCTCTTTCCTATGGACAACAGCTGAAGATGGCAGTCCACCTTGAGACTCTCCCTGGAGCTTCTTTCCTTGACCAAATGGAGATCGTCCTTGTCGGACCAGTCGCAGCTGCCCAGACTGCTGACCGCAGATGTGCCAAAGGGGTCAAATTTGAAATCATCAGACTCTGTAAATGACAAAATGGAACATCCATGAACTTTTAGGTTTCAGTGCCTTAAAAGGATAGTTCACCCAAAAATGTATTAGTCATCCTCATGTCATTCCAAACCTTTAAAACTTCAGTTTATCTTGGGAACATGAATGAAGATCTAAAGAGAGGGCAGCTACACAACTACCATTTTGACTCTAAAGCTTTAAAATCCATACGAATTGAGCGGTTTAGTGCAACTTTTATTCAGACTTGTTCACTTTATATGATGAACAGATTAACTTTAGACTTTTTTTCATTAACATCCATCAATGCACATATCAGTTGTGGTAAATGAAAGCTCAAGCATGTTCACTTGACGTATGAGAACCAATGAGGTTCTTTTTCGTGTTACGCAGCACGTTTGAGCTTCTGCAAGAGGCATCAAGCAGGTACAGTTGAGCTTCTGGTTATGTTCACTGATCAATGTTTATATGTGAATAAAGCCTAAATTCAATCTGGTCATCGTTTCAAGCGATCGAGTCTTTTCAGAAAATTTGGACTAAACCACTTAACCCATATGGATTAGTTTTACGATCTCTTTATGAACTTTTTGAAGCATTAAATTGGTAGTTGCATGGACTGTCAGTAGAGGAACAGAAATCTCTCAGATTTCATCAAAAAGATCTTCATTTGTGTTCTGAAAATGAACAAAAGTCTTATGGGTTTGGAACAATATGAGGTTGAGTAATTAATGACAAGATTTTTCATGTTTAAGTTAACACATTTTAGTACATTTATAGTTATAGTACAGTTTAGCATTATGTACTTTCATGTTGTAGTATAATTGTAGAATATTCTGGGTTCAATAAAAAATTTAGTTTTACTGACATAATCTGCATTTAATTAAAGCAGCATTTATAGTAGTCCAAAAGTATATGAAGCAAGGCCATACAAAAATGTGTATTTAGGCTGTCAAGTTGTTTAAATTAAATTTAGTGGTGGTTCTCAACCAGGAGGCTGGGGTCAATAGGGGTCTCAAGATGACTGAAATGTATTTGAAATGAATAAACTATTAAAATATATAAAAAATACAAATAAAATAAACTCCAAACTAAATTTAAATGTTAAAAAACAAGATGTAAACATTTCTATTATAATATAAACAAATGATACAAATATTTCGTTTCTCTAAATAACTTTTGTCTTCAATTGAACAATTCTTGAATCATGAATGATTAAATATATAAACACTCATAGTTTCGGTTAATAAAAAGTTTGAAAACAAGACATAACAAGCAACAAGAAAATACCAAAAAATAGCCAATATTCGGGGGCCTTTGAGTCTAAAAGGTAGAGAACCACTGATCTAAACTCCCTTTTTGAAATCCACATATGTGAAACTTACCATACCAACTTTTCATGGTCAGCAGCTGTAATACTGGATTAGAATAAGTGGCTTTATAACACTCACATTAACGCATGTGTAAGTTTAGGAGGTATATTTCTGAAACATGCATTTCATTTTTTCTTTCTAAACTTTTGCTCTACAGACTTTCACTAAAATGGCATTCTAGTGCACAAGATATTTTACACACTGACGAATGAGTTGTCATTATTTTGTGTGGTGATAAACAGCAAGACAGTGATGCTTTCAATACAAATTCAACTTGTGTTGAACCCTCAACTTTCTTTATAAAAGAAGAAAGCTTAAAATTACGTTGGGCGAAGTCTTTAAATCTCTCCCCTTTAAATTGCATTTTTTTTAATTAAAAAAATCTAGATTTGTAATAAAGTTTGTAATATCTTCAATATAGATATAGTGTACATACTGTATTATTAAGCCTTATGGGTCTTTCTAACTGGGCACCCTGCAAGTTAAATCACCCAAGTTAAATCATCACCATGGTCAATGTGTTTTGTCTGAACTAATGACATCATCAATGTCTAAAACCCATGCGCAGGTTACTGTACGTCCTTAAATAGTGCGCACCAGCGTCCGAATTGTGAATTTCGCCACTTTTCTAGTCCAAACTCAGACCACCTGCTACAGTTTCGGCTTCGGTAGCCTGGCGTGCTACGGGGTACCGCATGGCAGCTTACACAATACCAACTTTTGATAACTAAACTTTCACTTTGTTTACTCCCTTAAGCATTAGGACAAAACTATCAAAACACTAACTCAACAAGCACGCAAATTTGTGCTATTTTTATGCACATTTACAAAAGGCTTAAAAACCAGACAAAGTGCCATTTTGTCTATTGGTTACGGATTCAGGATGCTCTCAAGTGCCCGCCTCGCCATGATAAATTATTCCTGATATTGTCATATGACGAAGCCCTGGTTCATTAACTAGAGACTTCTGGCACACAAAGCCAGTCTAATGATTGCTGAGTCCTTATCTACACCTGAGTCATTCTGAGCCGAGGAAGATACACTCAACTTCTTATTCACTAGATTGGGGTGAGTGACATCTGCATATAAGGATTGACAAATGCTTTTCAGATTTGTTCCTAGAAGTAAAACTTCATTTTGAAGGTCAAAATAGCCATGTCAGTCATTCTGCACCTTTCATTTTAATAAAATGAATCCGTTTTGACTATTTTTTTATCTCAGCTAGACTGACTAACCAAGAGATATTTTTGCCATTTTTCTGGCTTTCAGTGTAGTGATGTGCAATCATTCACAATACCATACAATCATCCACACACTGACAGACTGAAAGAACTGCAAAGCTGCATTGTGCTGTGCACTTTGAAGCCACTGCATGCACTTTTTTCAAATGCAGATAAATAAGCAGGAACTGGCTTCATATTGAGAGCATAATGTTGAACAAATTCTACTAAAATACTGAAACGTATAATTGATTGGCAGCTCTAGAAAAAAACAATCACATATGCATGACAATACCTAATTACCTCACAGTTGAGCAGGGCACAACTGTTCACATACTCAATCAATTTGTGAAATTGACAAGAAGCTGGTGCAGTGTGATAATTCTGATGACTAAATCTGCTTTGGGTGGCAAGTTTGAAGGATGGAGAGAGAAATCAAGACGGCACGCATGTCTGCTGTACCATTGTTCATATTTATTACGACAACATTGGCAGAGAGAGAAAGAGAGAGAGAGGTCACAAAATTCCATGAAAGATCTTGTTACAATAGTCTTGCCAAACTAACAATTAAAAAGTTTTTTTTTTGCATTATAAGAATACAAGGGCATGCAAAGTCAGAAAAAGCAGAAGTGAGAAGGAAACAAAAACAAGACAGAAAATCCCAAATCCAGATGCAGAACCCAGCATTGAGAAGGCACATTCACAGATTAAGATTAGATTAGTTCTCATTGGTCAAAGACACACTGTAGTCGGACTATAAAAGGAAAAAGCGACCAGAAATAAGGGAAGGTGATACAGAACATTTAAAGCAAAGATCAAGGTGATGCTAATATTGGTTTTATGCAGCTTATTAAAACCCTTTGAGAACCTGATCGCATTTACAAGAGAGACTCGTTATTAAATTTTGTGATAAATTGGCAAGCCACCACCCACAGCAACTCATCAAAACTTCAAACTAAGGCTGCACAATTAAATCAAAAGAATAATTGAGAATCCGCTTAGGTCTGCCCTGATTAATGTGTCAATTACAGAGTTCAATTTGGGTCTGCTACTATTAAGCATTGTAGTTTGTAACCAATCACAGTGACTAATTTAACACCTTTGATTCCCCTTCATTCATGTGAATGTGGACCCTCACAACGTACCCTGCAAGGCTCCTTTTTAATTAGTCAAATATTGTTGTTAACTGATTAATTAGATTATAAAATGATGTATTTATCTAGTTGTAATAGGCAAATACATTAGCAAAACACTTCAAATGTTGACTACTGAGTTCTTTGATTTAGATGTGTAGCCTACATACAAAGATATGGCATGCAGTTGATCCAAACAAAATGATTAAATTCTATCAATCAGAATTATTAAATCGCAATTGGGTGCTCAAAGGGTTAAAAGAAAGCAGATAAATCCAGCCTATAAGAGCATTTACTGGATTGAGTGACAGGTAAAGAACGACAAAAAGAGACAGTACCCTTTTTCTCTCGCCATCCTGTACATCTCGGTAGGAGCTATTTTTGACCCACACAAGTCAAAAAGGTAACAATTTTATATCACGGCAAGCAGTATTCTCCTCATAAATACAAATAATATGCTTTCTGGCATAAATGCAACACAATCAGGAGTATTAATCAAGTCTATCTATATTCAAAATAAATAAGAGCTTATTTTCCTGTAATAAAAATACACTATTAAATTTGCATGTATACATTTCCATTCTTGATAAAAACAACCTATTTTGTTAGTATGCCAGAAAAACTGACTAATCCTACTAATTGTTTACTGCATGTATATACTTGTCAATTTCACAAATTGAAGGCTGGCACATACTGAAGCATAGAAAAGCAAAGTTAGAAAGAGTTCCACCTTCAGTGTGGTCTACGAGAGCAGACGCAGACTCTGCACGATACCGCAACAAACCTGAAGTAAAGTCACCTTCTCATGGAAAGACCACGAGAAGCGCTCTGGCCTGGAAAAGAGATAGCCTACGGTGGTTAGCTACACATCCAAGGGCGTAGGGCAAGTGTTAGGAAACCCAACTCTCTAAACATGCTACAATATTTACGCTTGGGCTCTAGAGGTGTCCAGTAACCGAGCTAGAAGCATTTCTATAAGATGTAACTAAAATCAACAGTGTTTGACAAGGTTTAGGTAATGATGACAGAATTCATTAAGATAAGGCAAAAGGGATTCCTACAGACCTCAGTCGGAGTGAAAGGCAAGTTTAACACGACGTAAACGAAAATGAGGCCGCGTGAGATGGAATTACAGTTCATTCTAGAGCTCGAACCGATAAAGGATTTTGAAGGCCGAAACCGATACAAATATTTTTTGGTTTTAAAATCCGATATGCCGATATATCGGCCGACATTTTTTTTGTATTTTTTGTTTTCGAAACGCGCAACAAAACATTAACAGATTTCCCTAACGTTAGTTATTTGTAGTTATTTATGAGTTTTAACTAAAATATTATGATCATGCATTTCATGATTTCATGAAAGAAACTTGTTTCTTTTATTGTCACAACAGAACAGACTGATGATAGTGGCATTAGCTAACTTTGTGATTAGCTAGTCTATGATGAGCCATAATTTAGCAATATAATTCCACAACTGATGGGGATGTTCTTTTAATTGTTATTCAAGCAATGTATGTCTTGTGACCAACTCAATGAGTGTTGCCAACAGGGACGGTGTAAAGTCCCCTCTGGTGGACAAACTATACAACTCCAACACTCATGACATGGTTCAAGCATGTTTTGCCCATTTTTATTATTTTAAATATTGATTTATCGGCCATTATAACTGCCGATACCGATAATTTGGAAAATGCCTAATATCGGCCGATATATTGGTCTGGCTCTAGTTCATTCAGTATGTTATACTCAACATATGTGGTTGCTTAACATTCAGCGGACAAGAGATTGAAAATTGAGAGGAACAAAAATGCCTGAAACACTGGGTTGTGAAAATAGTGATGCACAATATTAAAATTCTGGTCGATACTGGCATTTGATTTTTATGTTCATAGCCAAAAATGATAAATGGCTGATATCAAAATTATTTATTATCTTGCCTAAATAAACTGTAAACACTACAATCAGTTGTTTAAAATACTATAAGTGAATTTATGCATCAGAAAATGAGTAATTAAAATAGTTTTTAAAAATCAAGTGCACTAAAAAAATTCTTATAAATTTCACAATTAATTTCTAAGTAAAACAATTTATTAAAAGTTGAAATTTTTATGACTGAAATAGTATTTTCTTGTAAAATGTTCTCCAATTATCTTCGTTTTAGCATTACATGATGGAAGAGGTAATCTACAGTAAAACAGGAAAAACGAGAATTAAATATCCAATATCGACTTGAAACTGATAAATTTAAAAATATCGATATAGTACATCGATATATCATCTTTAGAAATACACGTGGTATCTCTAAAATTAAAAGCGACCTAAAAACTTTACAGAATACAACATATTGAACCAACTACTTCCATCCCTCACGGCCTTGTTTTGCTCAAGTCTAAATACGGCTACTAAATATATCTACTCTGGCTAATGTCTATTGCTACATTCATGTCATGTTGAAATTAGCATAATTATGAGATGAAAAGCTCACCTTTAAATATTGAATGTTTTAGTTGCTTATACGTGAAGGTACAAGAGTCAAAACGGAGAAGTCAGGAGCTTTCATTACGTTTCCAATTTAAATAAGTTTGACATGCATGTAAATGGTTTCAACTAGTCAAAAACTGGTAATTGATGTCAAAAACTGCACTAGATGTAGAAGCAGTCTATTATTTTCAGGTATGGTTGTTGGCTCTGGTGAGACCAAACAAGTGTATGGGAACTCTTTCTACTGTGCTTCCTCAACTCCAGTCTGTGCACACGAGGGCTGATATGACTGAACTGAATGAAATACTGTGACTGTGTTCTCACCCTGATACATAATGACGATGAATGATCAAGGGAACACAACACATTTGAGGGATGCATTTCATGCAGAGAATGAGTGTAAATAAATGCTGAATGACTGACATTAGGAAAAAGTGTCAAGAGCTCCTGGCAGTCACCGAGGCCTCTGAAGGGAAAACCTCACTAACTTGGTGCCCCAATGTGCACTCCCATTACTTAGCATGGACTAGTATGAGATGCCTGAGGTATGCAGCTCAAGTACAGGGCAGCCAGTTCATGCTTGTGTGATAAGACTCGTGTTAAATTAGTGCTTTGTCATTTTTGCTTATGTATGCACTGAGGCACGGCAAAGTTTCTCCATGCACATGCAAACACGGATAACCATCACATGAACGGATGAACGGTTACATGCAAAACAAGTGTGTCCAGAATGATGTTTAACTATAACACCTGTTCTTTATAACCAAGAAAGGTTGTGATATGGTTTGATAGGAATGTGGAATTGTGGATCAGATTAAGCAGAGAAATGTTAAGCTCATTTATCATGCTAAGACCTAGTTGCCTGCAATGAAAAAAACGGCTTCAGCGTCATTAGCATATTAATCTGGCAGTTTATATATTGCATTTGAAATTCTGATGAGCACAAAAGGGCTCGGAGTCAAAAATCTGAACGAATGTAAAGCCAGACGTCTTGTGTTTGCAGAATTTAAATGAATATTGCCATCTTGTGCAATAATCTTTCTCATAATCATCTAATCAAAGATTTGAATGTGAACATTATAAAGTCAAATTTGAACATTATACAGTTTGGCTTTGGCTTTTATATTCAAGTCCAATCAGTTTAATTGTTGCCTGAAAAGCACGAAATCCGATATTTACTAATCTAATCCAAACTACATATGAAATCGGATTCCATTTTTGGAAATTAATTGTTGGATCAAATTAAAAAATATATTTTTATGAATTTTTGGAAAAGTACATAGTGTCAAAAACACAATGTGCAATAATGCCTGTGTCAGAAATCACCTTTTTCAAATGTTTATTTTCAATTAAATTACTTTACCCCAAACTACAGTATGTGGTATTCACTATTTTAGTAAACAGTATGATTTCAGACACAGCATATTGTATAAAATACACTAATGCCTTCAAATTCATGTAGTATACATTATCATAATACCTCTGTGTTGCATCTCACAGAGTTCAGCATGTCCAGATGTAAAGAATGGACATGAAGCAAAATCCCAAATTTCCTGTCCAAAATCTTTTCCGTTCCAGCTATTCTCATTCACGTCATTGCGTTACAGTAAATCATTACTAAAGCTACTGATGTCGATATTACTATGGCAACTGATGTAGATATTACTATGGCAACTGAACAAATGGATCTGATTTTATCAGTTGCAAAAATAAGTGGGCAATCAGTCCTAAAAGTGTGAGAAATTAAAATTGTGAATAGTTTTTGTGCACCCTTCATGATTACATGCTGCTTTGGTTTGTGATTTGGATAGAAAGACAATCAAAGCAAGGGAAACTGGGTAACTAATGAGAGATGGCGACAATGACGACATGAACAGACGGACGACGGAGAGAAAACCAAGTCACGAGCTATTCGAATTAAATACTGTATATAAATGTGCTTTCGTAACAGCCTGATCACCTGATAACACTAGGAGTTGATAAAACCAGTTATTGTGCTGTTAGCAATAATACTAATCTTATGAGATTCAAATTCACAAGCACAAGGTTTGACTGGTAAAAATGAATAATACTTAAGCTAAATTAAATAAATAAATAAATAAATACATACATAAATATAAACAACAATCAATACTGTAGGTTTACAATTGTGCATGATTAAACTGGAAATGTATATAACTTCGATGGGAATGACGGCATGTTATGATGTGTAGCAAGTTTTGATATGTAACTAACTCAGCCGGACCGAACACAAATACAGTGTTCCAACTTTGTGTCTGATAGGGCGGTTGTTCAGCCTTTGAGAGGCCTGAGCATGTATGAAATAGAGAAAGTGGCGAAAGAAAAAGTGGGCCAGACTTCACCAGAGCAAGCGTACTAATTCCTCACCTGCAGCTGGGGGTTGATGCGACGACAAACCAGGGAGATCTAGGGAGCTATCAGACATCACATGCTTCAGGTCTCCACCCATGTCTGATAACTTCATGTCTAGTTGTACTGAGAGTGTATCCTCTGAGTCCTCCTTCCCCACGCTACTGCCCCCGATGGAAGGGAGGTCCAGGGACTTCACAGAGGCAGAGTCCTCTTTGGCCTGCTTGAAGGCGGCCACTTTGTCCACCAGGCTCTTGTCAGACGCGCCCAGCGCCGTACAGAATTTGGAGGACTGGAAATCCGCAAAGTCGTCATTGTCACTCTTGAGCGACGAGAAGGAGCCCCCACCACTTTCTTTGTTATCGTCGTAGGCCAGGCCACCTTCAAGTGAAAGCTGCTTGAAGACGTCATACTGATCGCCGCCAATTTGTTGCCGCTGCTGGGACGTCTCTGCCTGGCTCTCGCCGCCACAGTCTCCAGAGTCGGCCTCGCTTTTCTGATCTCTGAGCTCCCGAATGCCATGAAGTCAGCAAAGTCGTCCTGAACCACTGTCCCGGCTCCTCTACCAGCCACAGAGGTGGCAGGAGCTACTTCAGAGGATGATGAGGAGCCAAAAAGGGCAAAATCGCCAAAGTCGTCACCCACTACACTGGGAGGTTTCGCAACTTTGGAGGGCAAAACTAGGGATGTAGGTACGGAAGGGAACAGATTGAGTTTGGAGTCAGCAGTGGAAGTGGGAGCAGGAGGAGCCATTGTCGTGAAGAGATCCAGGTCTGCCATGTTGAGAAGATTTCTAGGTTGAGCCAGAGAGGATGGCTGAGAATGAGACAGAGACTGAGAAGAAGTGAAAGGAGGAGGAAAAGTTGGCTGGAACTTGGCCTGGTCTGGTGGGTCTCAGTGGAGAGACGGCGTCGGCCGTTTTAAAGTCTGTGAAGCCATCGTCGGCACTGACAGACTTGAAATCGGCAAATCCCTCCCCTGCGGAAAAACAAAAAGAAAACAATTGAAGAGCATGGCAGAATGCATTTCACACCAAAACAAAGGACAGAGATGTGGCACTGCACAAAACAGAGTTTGCCTACAAGTCGCTCAAAGCCTCATTTCACAGGCCTAAAAGGAGAAAAACGGATTAGTGATGCTTAACAAGCTGCATTTGACTGAAAAAAAGGTGGCACAATGAAACGACTTTTACTGTGAAGACAGAAATCAACCTGATAGAAAATTTCACATATACATTTTTCAGTCAGCACATTAACACCACCAAAAAACAAACACACTCAGGTGCAACCACAATCCATTCTCATTACATTTGAAATGAATTGACAAGAGCAGACCAATCGGAGATATTTGGCCATTTTGAGATTGCCCACTTGGCCGATTAAGATAAGCAATCTATAGAGATTTTGCCATACCATGTCCATTGCAGCATGTAAATAGATCAGCACACTGCAGGGCTGCTCATTAACACTTTTGCAGTCACTATATTGCATTTTTTCAAATACTGGCATTATATCAGTCATTTGCTACTAGGGCTGGGTAATAAATATCGATTTCTCAATATTAATCGATTCTTGAGATTTAAGAATCGATATCGTTTCGTAAAAATGAGAATCGATTAATATCGAGAAATCCTGTCATCCTGTTTCATTTGAATGAATGGAACATTGTATCGCGGCTGCGCGCATCAAAAAAAAAAATCGCAATAATCTTTGTCCTTTGTTACTATTGATATGAAACAAAGTCTCAATTTTCAAATTACATCCATTTTCTTTAGAAATTCAAAAACATAAATAACGTTTTGGCGCTGTGGCGTGAGATCGCTCTGGCGCAGCTCAAGAGAAGCAGCAGCGCTGATCTCTCTTCCGGCTTAATAATACCAGTTACAGCGAGAAATAAACATGAATGAGCATCTGAAAGTGTGTTAAAAGATAGAGTACAACTTATTGAAATCCGTATCATGTCACATTGATTCGCTCTATCAGCGTTTCAACCGTGGAAAGACGTCAGTTAAACAGCTTGTAATCAATGTCATGTATCGTCATATTTACCTCAGAAAACCCACATAAACTCATTAGTCAGCTAGAAAAAATAACTCTTTTTGCTAAATATATACACCATATTACATATCCATTATAATCTTAATGTTCTTCAATATTTAATGCATATTTGAATAAATCTGGCAAGTTTTTATGGCAGCCACCATTTAAATGTTAATATTTCATATAATCTTATTATAAAAATAAATAAAAGTGTAATTTAAGTGTTTGTATAGCTACAAAACAGTTCATGATTACCTTCATATTAGGCTAATGAAGCCTAGTAGGCTACAACTAGACTCCCATAGTTTACAGCATTAGTTAAGAGATTTGATTTCCTTGAGAAAATTTGCTATTTATTGTAACTGATATCCAAAATAATCAATATTGAATCGAAATCGAATCGAATTGCAAGCTTGTGAATCGAAATTGAATCGAATTGTGAAATTTGTGTCAATGCCCAGCCCTATTTGCTACCATGCCCTCTCAATATGGGCCTGTAAAAACCCATTTTGAGTGACCACTAGAAGTGAATGACAAACTTTTACATTTCAGCTGTGAATCACAGACAGAGAGAGTTCAGAACAGAATGGGAGTTTTGGAAAGGGATCACTGCAACCATTGACTTACTGGCTCTCTCAAAGCTGTCCTCACTGGATTCTGCTCTAGTGAGACAGGGACACGCACACATGCCTACATCAGTGTATGGAGCCCTTCATGAAACTAAACACACTATAGGCTGGTGAACTTGTTTTAAAAATAATTTTGTGAATGCAGATCTGTGTTGCATACAATGCTGTCAAACATGCATCTGCTTACCAGTTGGTTTTCTGTCTGAAGGCTTCTCAAGCTCTCTGAAAACACTGTATTTGTCCCCTGAATCTAGAACAAAATAGAAACACAATGAACAATGCCAGTGTATAGAGGCAGTAAAGTGTGCTTTGTATATAGCAGGAGCTGGAAGGTGGTGATAAATAGCACGATACAATTTATGCAAAACACGTCTGTAAGCCACACGGTAATTCAAAGTCTTATCTCAAATGCATTTAGACGAGAGAATCTGTCTTTAAAGTTAAACTGATATGACAGCAGTCTTCTGAGAGATCTGCCGTCCTCAAAGGGCTAATGAGGTGTATAGAGCTGTGTGTGTGTTTGTGTGTGTGTTACCTGAGACAGGGGCAGTGGGCTCTGCAGGCTGCTCCACTGACAGCTGTTTGAACACTGCATATTTATCAGAGGAGGAGGAGGATGAAGATCCTGACACTGGAGTGAGCATGGCAGGAACACTGTGTGAAACAGACAAAACATACACGAGTCAATACAAAAAGATCAAAGTGCTTTTACAAGGATTTATACTGGGATTTAGTGTCCCAAAAAAAAAGAAAATAGAAAATAGCATGTAAAAGTTGACAGATACACTATATCGATTAGATTTTGAGAAATGAGAAAGGAGTTCTCAACATCTTGAAAGTGAATTTAAAATAATAAATTTAGCTTAAATGATTACACATAAATGCAAAGAGTTTGTGCTATTAATGTATGTCTGATTACACTGAAAAAAAAATTTTTTTGGTGAAGTAAATATTAGTGAAAAAAAAACAATGTAATTTACTTGAAAAAGTTAGTTCAAGCAAGAATTTAAAAAACTAATTAAATTCCATATCAGTACTTAATTCAAGCGAGTAGAAATGAAAGTCTAAATATCATCTCAATAAAATTAAGTAAAAATGACTCAACTTTTTTGATACTGGGGTTCCCATCATGCACTGGACCTTGAATAATTAATGAGGCTCATTTTTCTCACTGTTTTATCATTGATTTTTGTTGTCAGGATTAGTAACTTGCCATTTTGTGACATTTCAAGTAAATTGTTTGCTCAAAATGACATTCAAACACAAAAACGACCCATCAAATGTTACCGCCATTGTGTATTGTCTACCAAGTATTGAGGTGTTTGCATTCACATGATGTTTAACATCTGACATGATGTAATATTAATTACTTAGATGATCTAAGTAAAGCACATACTATAAATGACTAATAAAATTCAAGATTATTGTTTTTGTGAAATGTAATACAAAGGCAAAGGAAATCGATATTAATCACCTTTTACTAGCCGAGTTAAAATTACTTATTTTTTGTAAAGTTTACTTAATTCCATATTCCAAGTAAATTTAACTTAAAGATTTCTAATTAAAGCTACTGATGAATATGTTTAGGTTTTAAATTTACTAGCATTTTCTGAGTGAGATAGTTTAGCGAGCATTTTTCAAGTAAATCCTACTCCAAATTTTTTACAGTGATTAGACAATTCAGTGATAGTATGTCTCAACTAAAAAGCATGTATATTTCCGTTCAAAAGTTTGGGGTTGGTAAGATTTTAAAAATATTTTATTTTTTAAGGAACTGCACTTCCAGTCTTCTTCAGTCACATTATCCTTCAGAAATCATTTTAATGTGATAATAAGGAATGTTTCTTGAACACCAAATCGGCAATATTGAAAACAGTTAAAGCTAAACATATTTATTTTTAAATGTATTGTATTTCAAATTTAGTGACACCAAGCTAATTTTCATTGTCATTAAAGTATGTACTTTCAGCTCAAGTTCTACTAAAACAACGGTTCTTTTGTGCTTAGTGAGGCTGATCGACCGGTGAAGGCCAACGCACTCAGCGAATACACTTTCCAACCTCTCACTCCCTGCTTTCCATAATTGCCTTTCCCCGTCTTTTCCCTGGGAGCATAAAATCATGCAGATGTGAATAGAAATAAAATGGGATGAGATTATCAGCTGTCCATTGAAATGGGTTCATTAAAAAATAGAAAGCAGGTTTTAATTGTTGCCGGGCGGGTTATTACAAGCTATTACAAAGCAGAGCGTGATTCTATGCTCCAGATGAGTCGGGAGGAATCAACAAAGCATAAAAACAATATCAGAAACTACTAAAGGGAGACGACAGGATGCTGTTTACGATGCATTTCTCCAAGCTGTTTGCATTACGTATAAAATATGCTTTCAGAGACATGCAAAAATATGCCACAACTCATAATCAAGTAGCTTGATGAAAAGTGGCGATCATACCAGCTCTGGGATGATGATTTCATGCTGGGGAAGGCTCCCCCTGTCTCTACTTGGAAATCTGTGAATGAGTCATCTCCAGCTTTGGGGCTTCCTGGAAGTCCTGGAAATCATCGTCATCAGGCTTGGTAGCCTGAAGTAAGCCAAAGAAACAATCAATCAGTTTTGCGATAACAGCATAAACTTAGTATCTGTAATAAAGTGTCTAATGTTAACCTGAACTGGAGGGAAGTTGGTGATGAAAGTGGCTGGTGGTTGTGCAGCCGGGTTAGGGGTCATTCCCATGACAGGTGGCGCAGTGACAGGCATGGCCATGGACACGGGTGGCTGGGTCATGATAGGTTGCTGGTGCTGAGGCAGGACAGCATTAATAGCCATAGCCATGGCAGGTAGATTGGGCACAGGCGGGGAGGGGAACTGACCCAGGATGTCCAAACTCATGACTGTAAGACCACTCTATAGAATACAACCATAATATATAACAAATTCAAAGTCATTCAAAGCAGATTAAACCAGGTTCACGTTATATTATTTGGCCACAATTTTGTTACCCAAGACAAATTTCAGGCACATCAGGTCAATTGTTTGTTTGTTTATTATACTTTTGACGCAATGTTAACCTTCAAGGCTATTTACATGGCAAAGACAACTATATCCCAATCCAGAAAATCTCAATACACCATTTAAACTTGACATAAGATAGAAAATCTCAAATACATTTGGGTGATACATTCACATGTTGCACATACATGCACATGTTTCTGAATAAAATGCATTTTTTTAGCAGTATTTCATAAAAATTACAGTCCAATAGAGTATGTTTAATGGTGGAAGGAAGAAATTTACATAGCCCTTTCATATGTATTACTGTATTACAGTGGATGGGGATTATTGGCAGCCCATGATTGGCAAGGGCCAGAGCACCGGGGTTACACCAGTAATCTTTTACGAGAAGTGCCACAGAGAGTCAGTGCCTCGGTTTAACGTCTCATCCAAAAGACATAAAAGAAACTTCGCCTATCAATATAAACCCCACCCAATATGTCTTGAGTGACCCAGTCTGCACCTAGTAAAGACGACTTGGTCGAAACTTACACTACGTGCACTGTATGCATACCCTAGCTATACACAAAAACTGAAGTAAACATTGGGTTTAAGAGTGACAGAGAGAATTTTTTAGACCCTGATGAAGGAACTGTATGTAGTGTAACTGCTCCTAAAGCTGTCAACAGAATGATATGATCAAAGTTTAGGCTAGGATCTATATCAAACAGTCTGACATAAGATTGTTGTCCCAATGCAAACAACCTTGATTAACTTGTTCAAGTGTTTCATAATTATTTAAAATTACGAACAAGTGGGCTAAATTTGGGATTGGTAGTCAAGCTTGCAGAACACTAGCCCTCCAGGATTGGTCCTGCAATCCACAATACCACCCCTGTTAGCCAAATAACTATAAAAAGAAGCATTGATATCGTCAATGATAAGTAGCTTTGAGTGCCGACTGATAAACGCTGATTACTGACAGTCATTAAGCTGAGATATGAGGCACTGCTATAAACATAAGATACTTAATTAAAGCTGATTTTCTCCCTACACATAAAAATGATTTAGAGAGCTATTAGACAAGAGCGCTTTAATAAGCCTCGTACAGGAATGGTGAATTTACAGCACGTCTTTCATCAGGGAGACAAAATTGAAAAGCAGGGCTGTCAGACAATAGACCTCCTTCTCCATCCAGATGTCTATTTCTTCCTCTGCCAAGAGGCCGTCTGATTTGTTTGCCTAAAATATTCATTAAAGTCAACTTCCATTTTCAAAGCCATTGCTGGCATCCTCCAGAGCTTCTCCTTTTTTATTGCTTTTCAAAACAGAGACTCTGGAAGAGATGGCCCTTTATTGAGCTTTTAAATTTGCATAACGAATGCATTAATATTGAAAGGGTCCCTTAGGTTGCTGAAAGAGCTACAGTATCTATTCACGGCACTGTAGCTGCCAAGGGTAGCAAGAGAAGATAAGGAGAACTCCAAACCTCTGGCCTTAAGATCCAGAGTATGAACATATTCCATTTTTTGGAAATTTTGGACTTTCTGAGACTAATGTTTTTACCTGGGCGACTCCAATCAAAGCCAGTACGGTGTACAGCTCTTCCTTGGTCAGCTTGCCAGGTGTGGTTCGGTTGGCCAAGGCCCAGATCTGTCCAAGTGCTTCTCGTGGCAGACCCGATGAGATCAGAATTGGGTAGAGTTTGGCTGTGTCAATGCCTGCTGGTGTCATGGTGTAGTCAAGGACCTTCTTGAACAACTCTGTGAACAGCAACCATTTGCAATTAGACATTGGATATAAAACTTATCTTGGAAAACCACAAAAAGACACGAAAGCCAAAGATATCAAGAGTTTATACCTGGGATGAGCGAGTCATTGTACAACCAGGCTGGCACCATGGGTTGCATGTCTTGTTGGGGGTAGACGCCTACGCCTGTTTGTGATGGACATGGAGACAGTGAGATGTTGTTTTTGGACTATAAAGCTAAGAGTGACTGATCAAGCATATATCCCCTGTGATTATTGCACAGTCAGACGTCCCCCACACCTGCTGTCGGCAAAGCCCAGCGCCGATATACTACTGACACCATGCACAGATACACTAAAGACTCCCACTGATTCTGCTGTCAGTTTAGTTGTCTTGAGCCGAAAGCTGGTGAGTTTGCAGGACAAACAGATTGACAAAACATACAAAGAATTTGCTTTGTACTAGCATTGACACTCATATCATTATTTGCATTGCCAACATGTACACTATGCTAAAACTGTCCTCTGGTGAATTATATTAGGCAAACAGATGAGGCCTAATTTGTGAGGCTACAGCCATTAAGAACAATGAGGCTACAGCCATTAAATCACCAACTAAGCATCATCAAGTGAAACATCCAACAGGTCCCCCTTAAAGGGTCAGCTCACCCAAAAAATGAAAATTAAGTCATTAATTACTCACCTCATTCTGTACCAACCCCGTAAGACCTTCGTTCATCTTCGGAACACAAATGAAGATATTTTTTATTAAATTTGAGAGGTGGATCACTATTTGAAAGTTTTTGAAATTCAAAAACTTGAATTCAAAAATTCAAGTTTTTGAATTGAAACTTGACGGCCCAGAAAGTCAATTTAAAAAAAAAGGTTAAATATTCCATTCCATTACAGTGGCTCAAGTATAAGATTATTCGACTATTCCTTTCCTTCCATCTGGGCCTGAGACGAGAGTTCAAGAGATTTCCACGACGTATGCGCGAGAACTACGTTCTTTTTGTACTACTTCTTGTTCAGTTC
This sequence comes from Hybognathus amarus, assembly GCA_030378365.1. Taxonomy (NCBI): domain Eukaryota; kingdom Metazoa; phylum Chordata; class Actinopteri; order Cypriniformes; family Leuciscidae; genus Hybognathus; species Hybognathus amarus. The sequence goes on along the minus strand of JAQIUQ010001910.1, from coordinate 255,098 downwards.
TCACGCATGCATAGTGGAAATCTCTTGAACTCTCGTCTCAGGCCCAGAAGGAAGAAAAGGAATAGTAGAATAAAGTTGTTATTTTTGTTGTGGGTTTTTTTTCGCACAAAAGTATTCTCGTCGCTTGATAAACTTATACTTGAGCCACTGTAGTCACATGGAATATTTAAACATTTTTTTCATTGAATTTCTGGGCCGTCAAGTTTCAATCCCTTAGGAAGCCTATGGAGGAGTGATCCAGCTCTCAAATTTAACCAAATATCTTCATTTGTGTTCAGAAGATGAACAAAGGTCTTACGGGGTTGGTACAGCATGGGGTGAATAATTAATGACTTAATTTTCATTTTTGGGTGAACTATCCCTTTAACGAAACCAATGGGCTCAGCTCAGCTGACAGACCAAACCAAGAGTATCCAATCCTAAACCTGGAGGGCCTCCTACCAAGGGTAGCTCCAATCCCAACTAAACACACCTGAACAGACTAATCAAAGTATTCAGGATTACAAGAAATATCCAGCAAGATTGTTGAAGCTAAACTGCAGAACGATGGCCCTCCAGGAGCAGGACTGGACACCCCTGGATTAAACAGACATGTTACCCTGAAAAATCTAGAATCATCATTACAGGTAAATTTAAAAATAAGGAAGAGTGAAGAAGAAAAAAAAATCACATAGAAGTGGAAAAAAAATACATATACATATAGCACCCCGCTAAGAGACGAAGCCCAGCATATACGAGTTAAATCATGCACATGCGCAATTTATTTTAAATTACATACACCATTATTAAGATTTCCAGAACAGAAAGAAGTGCTGCGGGTAGAAGATTTTCAGAAGATTTCTTCATCCAGCTGAGATTTTCATTAAGTCATCTTTAGTCATCTTTATCTTATTTCCCATTAGTCTTTGCACATATTTCATGCTCAAGAGCAGATTGTCTTCAAAGGCCAATGCATTTTCTCCAGTTTAATGCCTTGGCTTAGCATTACCATAGACATCCAAGTAACCAAATCCTTCAACTTACTTCAGCTATTCATTGAGAACTGTTAGGTATAATCACATTAAGATTTCAATAAAGACTTTTATAACAAGAACAAGATAAGAAATCAGCCCCTAAACCAAGCACATCTCATAATGATTAGCAAACAGAGGCAGGGCAGAAAGTCTCGAGCTGCAAGCGGTGTTAATTTCGAGAAGCTCGGAAAAGAGGTGGGACTGAAACTAGATGTTTTCTCACCGCTGATATTAGTGGGCTGGACAGGCGGGCTGTCTGCCACAGGGGCGACTGAGCAGCGAGAGGCTCAGGAGGCATCCCTGTCATGAAGGCTGAATTGAAGTCATCTTGGGTCTGGGCCCAGTTTCGGGATCTGGTACTGCTGTGAAACTGGGCTGTGACCTGAGCTCTCGGACTCAGCTCAGACAGAGCCTGTCGTGGCTTAAAACTAACCTGGGCCTTCTTATCAGATGTCAAATCACATGATGAGAACATCTTCTCCTCCAGAGAAGGGCCTGAATCAGTTAGGAACAGAGGCCATATTGAACTGTAGAAACTTATATTTTAATGGCAAATGTTAAATGCCTTTAAAGGGATACTCCACTTTTTTTGGAAATAGGCTCATTTTACCACTCCCCCAGAGTTAAACAGTTGAGTTTGACCGTTTTCAAATCCCATTGACTTCCATAGTAAAAAAAATATACTTTGACAGTCAATGAGACCAGAAACTGTGTGGTAACTGATATTCTTCTAAATAAAAAATAAATAAATAAATAAAAATCAGCTGAATACATTCAAAAACTGAAAAACTCAACTGTTTAACTCTGGGGAGTGGTAAAACGAGCCTATTTCCAAAAAAAGTGGAGTATCCCTTTAATATTGTGCTAACGTGACAAAATATTAAGCCACAGTCTGTGATATGCTCGAGTCCAAATTAAATAATTTTCTGTGGTAACAGTTTAACTTGTCTTGAACCACTAATACTCAAACACACACTTCCATGCAGGCTTCACTTTGAGCCTTATCAGGGCGCTGTCACAATCGGCATTGTGTGCATGTGCTGGGGTTCTGATATTACACCAGCTTAAATTATAAGAGCATATGGGACACCATCTGCAACCTGACAAAACTGAAGGGAGGTGACGGTTGAGTCAGAATCACTGTGCAAATCTCACAGATGGTGACCATCATATCTGAATCAGAAACCCCGACAGACTTTTGACTCTACGTCAAGAACACAGCAAGCTAGCATTTATGGGCAAAAAGGTCCTAAAAGAACTGGAGAAGGGTATAAGTTAACATTCACATTCATCTCAATAAGAGTTGCTTGACTGGCACATACAAACCCAACTTACATTACACAACTTTTTTCTGAGCTCATGACATGAGCTGTAAATGTGAATGATCGTTCCGATATTAAAACTCGTTTGAGAACGGAATAAACTAGCTCACTGAAAAACACCATGTCAAAAGAACAATTCATTCACACATTTTAAAATATATTAAAGAGCCCCTATCATAGCATTTGAAATGTTCCTATTTTTGTTTTAGGAGTACCCAAAAAGAGTTTAACATGCATGCAAGGATTAAAAACACTTGATTTGTCTTATAATATGCATTTATTTTTAACCGAATTTGCTCACTCAACTCCCAAATGATTCATACAACGACTCATTTTTCCAAACCACTCCTTTGCTGTGACGCTAATCGGCGGTGATTGGTCAGATGACAGACCCAGTCAGTTATTGTTTGTTAGCATAACGCATAAACATATTAATAAAGCACTGCAGTACTACAAGACGCTCTATTATGACAACTCCAATAACAGCGACAAACATTTCACATATTTAAAAAAATTGACATTGGAGACCTAGAAGCTGCGCTGAGCGTAACTTACACACACACGTGCGCACGCGCGCACACACACACACATACTTATTGCACCTTCCCTCCTCGCGCCCCGACGCTACAAAACCGTTAAAAAAAAGCAACAATTATTAATAATACTTACAGGTTGTGATTCATAGGAGGATCCATATTGCCTACACTGGGTAAGTAAGTTACTGAGCCCTCCTTCAGGAACAACCAATTGCGAATCCACTTTTAAATTCATTTATCTTTTTGAACGATTCGTAAATGATGGGAACACAATCGGGCTATACTGTTCTGGTCTCGTTGCAAATATGAACTCTAAACACCGATTCTTCACATGCTCGTCCCTGGTAAATGAAAACAAAGTGGCTGAACTATCTTTGCATTGTAGAACACAGCATCTTCTCAACATGATGCTATGATGAAGTATTTGAATGTGTAGACTTCAAGTTTACACTTCCGTCTGCGCGCGCTGTAACATGGTGCGGCCAATATGTATCTACGTCACGATGTAACAGCTAAAGAACTCGTTTCAAAAACAATTCATTTCATAGACTCAGAGTCGACTCTCACTTTTGAAAGACAATAATTTTATATACAGTGCACTTTCAGATATAAATCTTTGCAGGATATTTTCATTCCCTTATCATTTTCAAAAATCCATGATAGGGGCTCTTTAAAATAGAAAATTATATTAAATTGTAATAATATTATTTCACAATATGACATGACACTGTATTTTTTTATTAAATAAGTGCAGTCTTGGTGAGAATAAGAGACTTCAAAAACATTTAAAAAAAAAATTTTTAAATCTATCGACCCCGAAACTTCAAAATGGGCTACAACGGAGAAACAAACACTAAGGGGCCGTTCAAACAAAATGCGTCTTTGTAACTAAAACGCTCTTTTAAGAGTTTTAAAAAAGCAGGGTTTTAAGGTGCACTTCGAGATGATGCAATAACAAAAATAGCTGAATAGATAGATACTATTTTTGAAACGAGGAAAAAAGAAAATAAATTGCACCAGCTATGGCATTTGACCCTAATAAAAACTGTGTCATAGAGAAAACGCCAGGACCGAGATCCATTTTGGCTCACCCCATCCTCTGATGCAGATATAAATACAGGGAATAACATCAAGAGCTAAAGCTAGTTGCAGTCAAATAAAACAGTTGTATAGTACACAAAATGTTGCAACGCTTGCCCCGCCTCTGAGGTCTTCTGATTGGTCCACAGTTTCGATACATGAGCACAATGGTCATACACGACCATCTAGCGTTTACACAGAAAAACTATGGAAAAGTAGTGCATTGGGAAAAAAACGCTCTGTGTTAATGGCCCTCAAGTTGTGTAGTTATGGCATCTGACGCCTGGGTTCTAACAAGTGATGGTATGATAGAAAAAGAGAGATTGTGAGAGGGGCGTTACCTTGGAATGCAGTTTGGGAGCTGGAGATGACAGAAGAGTGTTGGATGACAGGCGAGACAGAGAGAGATGATGGGACAGTGTGAGGAAGAGGAGATGAAGGGGATGCTGGCCAGGCCCCAACTCTAATGGCTGGCTAACTCTTAGTGAAGGGGAGGATGGAGGGAGGGATGAAGTGGGGAAAGAAGAGGAGGCATCAACGGGGCCTTGCACAAAGTCACTAAACTCATCGTCGTCATCGGGGAAAGCAGGAGGAAGCGAGTGAGAGGTGACAGAGGTATGAGATGGCGATGAGTCTGCAAAAACCAAACAAGAGAGTGAGACAGACAACACACATCATGAGTTATGACCACACAAAAAAAGAGAAACAGTTTTACAAACCACAGGAAGGTACTGAATTTCATTAGGTGTGGTGCTGCTGTTAAATGCAAACTCAACATTTTAATGAAAATGTCAATGGAAATGGAATTGTTGCATTAAAATGAAAAATGTATAAACAACTACTGACAGGGTCCAAAATTAAAATCAAAATTGATCCTATTCATTTACTTGACACTCATTTCTGGTCTTGCTGTGAATGATTCACCAGTGCATGTTATTCCAAAGAAAATGCTTGTCTTTCCTTTTCTGCTAACATCACTTAGGCCATCCATGCTGATGGATAATGTTATACAAAAGCCAAAAGATATTTAAGCTTTCTTTTAGCAGAGTCTCATTTTGACTGCATTCTGTTATGGAACATTGACTTCTCACCATCCAATTAATTACAGCCCACATTTTTGCATTTAATATCCTGACCTATTTTGCTCAAAAATGTGTCACAATAACAAAATAAAACAGGATGTGAATGTTCATCCCAAATCAATAAAGTAAAAGTTGGCTTTGGTAAGTGATTAAACAATTACTTTATTATTGTAGGTATTTTAGAACGAGATCTGACCTGACTGATGACATGCATGCAAATTACTAGAAAAAATAAAAATAAAAAATAAAAATATCAGAAGTTTGGATCAGTAAATTTTTCTTAAAATAAATAACACATTTATACAAAATACAAAAAAGGATGCATTAAATTGTTTGAAAGAGACAGTAAAGATATTGTCATCTCATATAGAAATTACATTTTTATATATATAAAAGTTACTTTAAATTGTAATATACAATATTACTGTTTTACTGTATTTAACTGTATGATCAAATAAATGCAGCCTGAGAATAAGAGACTTAAAAAAAAAATAAATTAAAAAAAATAATAATAATCTTACTGACCCCAATCTTCACATTAAATAATTCAAACAGAAGTTTTAGTTGGTGATAAATATTTTTGACCAGTTTATTCTTTCCTATTTACCACAAATTGGGTGGCCAAAAGGGGTGGCCAAAGGGGTACCTGCAAATTGGTGCCAGTGGTGGCCAGAAGTTAATTCTGGACCCTGATTACAAGATTTACAAAAAACTAAAGAGACAGTTACAACAGTTAACTAGAAACATTGTGATATTAAGTTGTAGGTCTGAGGGGTGAAACTGCAAGAGTGTGAAGGTGGAGGATGTGTTATATGGAGGATGAGGAAACAGCAAACACTCTCCAATCTGGAGAGCCACCTGGTGGCTGCTGGGGAAGAAAACAGCTGTTTGGCTCAATGAAAAAGGTGTGGTGTGTTTGTGTTGAGAGAGCAGAAATGCTTTTAAAGGATGAAAATTCTGTCATCATTTACCCACGCTCATGACAGTCCAAACCTGTGTATGTATATATATATATAAGTGAAGACTGCGCGAGCCACAGAGAACACTGTATCCATGCAACTGACAGCAGCGACAACAAGTGCTCAGCTTGATTTCAAGGACAAAACATTTTACACTAGACTCTTATTTAAGAGCAAACTAAATTAATGCTCTGCAAGGTAACTGGAGATGCTTTATTTGTATTGGACTACAAATAAACGGCAGAGAGGTAATTGAAATGCGGCAGTTGCACGCGCAGCAAGGTAAGCATAGGCGTCGATTCTCGTGGGATGGTGGGTACCGCGTCCCCACCACTCACTGAAGCTCGAATGCCTATGCTTACCTCTCTGCCGTGCGTATGGTTCCTGCACAACATTGTCTTGCCTGCACGCTCGCTCTAGATTACGGGATATTTGAACTACCAGTAATTTGGCTTCTAACTAGTCGATCACGAGTGGCTCAACAGGTAGGTCAATGGATAAACTCATTTTTCAGGCATTTGACCGACCGGGGTTGACACTTCAGCTTGAGAATTGGGTCAATTGCGAGTCTCGGGCTGAATGCGTGAGAATTGGCAGCCCTGTGTAAATGATGACAGGATTTTTATTTTGGGGTGCACTATCCCTTTAACAGTGGGTCCCTGGTAATGTCCTTTAGCTCTTGACAGCTACTCTGGCCTTGTCAAAAGATGTCTGAGCTGTTGACGTCACGAGCAGGGACATTAAAGGCAAATGGCCGTGCAGCTGGAACGTGTCACTGGATGTACCTGGTTTCTTAGACTGTGAAGACGGTGTTGGATGCATCTTGGCATCCCTGCTGAACCCATCCAGATTTCCTTTGATGGCCTCTAAGGCATCGTCACGACTCTTCTCCCCAGTCTGTACAAAAATAGAAATTTGGAAGAGTTGATTTGCAAGAAAAAGAACAGAGTAACAGACAGTGATACAGCAGCAATAAAAACTCATTATTTTAATTAACTTCAACTGCAGCTATATTGTCCATCATATACCTTATTTGGATGCCAATTTATGATTGGAATATAAAGTGGACAATAATCATGATTAGGTTCAATCAGACAGAAGGGGGTTTGCGAAAAAAGTGCTGAGTTTTGCCTATTCATTTAATTCTACCCCAACTTAAAATAACATTAAAACTGAACATGTGTTTCTTGCAAGTAAAATGCTGTAAATACATGACATCCGATTAAATTACCTCATCTTTTGCGGTCAAACCTTGCATGCAGATTATGCTGCCTTGGCAAATCATGCTATACTGCCGTTTTCGGCAATGTCCCTTTGTAAAAGTAGGGATTTAGCACTTAATCTATATACAAATATAGACACACAGACTGTGCATAAAGAAAGATTTAAGATTCAAACTCTCTTCAATACAAAAACATACCCTGTGTGAATTCTGTGTTTAATGTTGATCACATTATATGAATATCCATATCGATTGCAAATGTGACATCGATTTTATACAACATTTCAACAAACGAGAGTTATAAATATTAAGTTATGTTCATTTTAAACACATTATTGTCAGTATTTTTGCAACAAAACAATAGCACCAATGAAAGCCACAGCAGTGTTTGTGAACAAAGAGTGAGATTCAATCATTCATTCATTCATAATTACAGCTAGCCTGGCATGCCAGACCTACATTAAGATATTAGGTCTGGGAACTCATCATTGACAGGGCTCAATCCGAGGGGCGGATAAACAATTGGCTACAACCAATCAGAGCAACGAGTAAGGTGACGACTGAGTCCCATGCGTTTTCCCACCAGCGGAGCAAGTTGATATATTAAACTTTTACCGTATCCAGTCCGCAAAACTCCGAACACATCTTTTTTTTTTTTTAATGACTCAAGTGCCGATCTTTTTCTGTTTTCAAAGAAAGGGTAACACTTTACAATAAGGTTCATTAGTTAACATTAGTTAATGTATTTACTAACATGAACTAATCATGAGCAATACATTTGTTACTGCATTTGTTCATCTTTGTTAATGTTAGTTCATGAAAATACAGCTGTACATTGTTTGTTCATGTTAGTTCACGGTGCATTAACTAATGTTAACAAGATTTTAATCAAGTATTAGTAAATGTTGAAAATAACATTAACAAAGATTAACAAATGCTGTATATGTGCTATTCATTATTAGTTCATATTACCTAATGTAGTTAACTAATGTTAACTGAACGAACCTTATTGTAAAGTGTTACCAAGAAAAGCTTAAGTTCAAATACATCCAGAGTAGCGGTCAAAGCCGAATCGAAAGACAGCTGTTCGCCAGCAGCAGCCATTCTTTTTTTTCAAGTAGCAGTGAACCGTCGCAAGTCTGTTGTCATTATGTTAAGCCCGCCCGCCGACTCTATACACGATGTGATTGGCCTGACTAGAGTTTGGGTTTTCCAGCTAAAACGTCTATGACCACTGGCTGCGCAATAATTTTTGCTGCCGCTAGGGTGCGTCTAGATTTCTAGGCTAAAATACAGCCACTTCGTTACTGAAAAAATGATTCAATGACTCACTAATAAAGAGAGTGACTTGCCGTCACCTACTGGTGGTTTTAATTGCATATTCAAAAGCATCACTTCATTTCTACCATCATTGCATATTACTTTACTAGTCACAACAGGCCTAATATTTAGAAAGTAAATATGACCCGCTCACTTTGGGTTTGACGCTGCTCAGTAGACGCAGTTTCTGTTTCTGCTCCTCAAACTGTCTTCTCTTCCGATCCTCCTCCAGCATCCGCTGCTGCTGCTCCAGACGTTTTCTATGGACACACAGTAATCAGAGGCGAGTTCTGGCATGCAAACAACTTTCCGGCAGCGGGAATATGTAAAGCCTTACTGATGTCTCCTCCGCCATCTGCTTCTGGATGTCCACTGGAAACTGTGGCCCCGGGCCCCTCATGCCCATGAACTGAGGCTGACCCATGAACTGCATCCCGGGAGTCTGCATTCCCATTGCCATCCCACCCTAGAGAAAGATATTTAGAACATCTAATGATTGTGAAGTCCACATTTATTTTATTGTTAATGCATGTCTTAGACATTTCAAAAGTCCGTCAGAAACAGAACAGACCTGTATTGGCATGGCACCAGGCATCTGTGCTCCAAAATTCATTCCCATCATGCCTTGCATGTTGGGTTGCATGACCTGGACCATGGGGAAGCCCTGCTGCTGTTGCTGCTGCATGGGCATCATTCCTGCCATTAAATAACAGTTTAAAAATGTCAATTTTTTTATGACAAATGTAAAACCATTGAAAAAAACTATTTAAATGTTATAAAAGATGTTGTATTGGAGAAGTGTATCCAATACAAAATGATCTAATGTGCAAAATGTCAGCAGCTTACCTTGCGGTGGTCCAATACCCCCTCCCACAGGGTACATAAAACTAGAAGAGAAAAGACAAGCACATTCAATATTGTAGTCATTTACCAGGCTGCTTATTTCAAACCCCTGAAGCTCATTTCAGTGTCAAGCTAATGTCTTTACTCTCCGCCCTCCACATGCAAGAGACGACTAGAGGCAACCAATCAATCATTCAACTGAGAAAACATTTATGAAAACAGCCGAAGTCCATTATTCATGTTATTGCCCCACAGAGGAAATCAAAATCATTCCAGTATTGGCCCTCCATTACATTGTTTTCACAGCTCAGAAACACATTACAATAAAACAGAAATAGATGCTTTCATTCCATAAGGTAAATGTAAGTAACATTTTGCAAATATTGTAATGATCAGAGGAAGATCCAACAACAGTAAATGTAAAAACAATCATGGGTCATCTTTAATAAAAAAATTGTGGTACTATAGCTAAAGACTTTGTAGTTCACTTTTCAAAAAACTTTTGCTGATAATTTACTCACCCCACGTCATCCAAGATGTCCATGTCTTTCTTTCTTCAGTCGAAAAAGAAATTAAGGTTTTTAATGAAAACGCTTTCAGGATTTTTCTCCATATAATGGACTTCAGTGGGAACCAGGAAGAACAAATCTTTTTCCAAATCAATTCAATTAGTTTCTTTCGCCGAATGAACCAAATGACTCGGAAAAAGATTTGTTCATTTTGATGAACGAGTTAGAACAGGAGTGCGTTACAGAACAGAGCAAGGCGAGCGTTTGAACTTATAAAACTTAAACTTTGTTATTTATAAAATGAGCGATCGTTTTGCTTGATAAGACCCTTATTCGTCGTCTGGTATCGTTTAAAGCCATTTGAACAAGTTTGCAGTTTGTACTGAAGTTTCTTTTGGAACTTGAACCGACCTGGTTCCCACTGAAGTCCATTATATGGAGAAAAATCCTGAAAACGTTTTCATTAGAAACCTTAATTTCTTTTCGAACTGAAGAAAGAAAGACATGGACATCTTGGATGACATGGGGGTGAGTAAATTATAGGGGTGTAACCGATACCCTCATGTCACGATTCGATACATATCACGATACTGAACTCACGATACGATGATATTGCGATACTCCAAGACATATGGTAAAAGGTTAACAAAAGAAATGTACTTCTGATTAAAATACTAAATTTGATATTACATTGTTTAAATGAATAGGCTTGGACTTGGAGGCTTGGTGCTTGCAAGGACAATGGGGACACCAAAATAACAATATTCATGATTCTAAAGCTGAAATTACTGAGTTATTGTAGATTAATATGCTTGCACGCTTTCACTGATTAGGTATATTTAAAATAATGTCGGCCACTTTTTACTGGTAACATCAGACATTTGGCATTATCAGGACCCACAAATATTCCCCCATTGCATTATAATACATTATAATCAACATTTTATATAATGTAGTAGTACTAGGCATATATATAGTAGAGTTTAATATAGTACTTAAAATAAAACATTGAAAACTGAATTTTTTTTCTCACACAGTAATTTTTTTATTTTGGAGGCACTATCCATGATACATATTGTCACTATCCACTGATATGTATTGTGGCATTTTTGTATTGCGATATATTGTGGCATGATATATTGTTACACCCCTAGTAAATTATCAGCAAAAGTTTTTTGAAAAGTGAACTAATCCTTTAATTACTTAATTGTAAAAGTAAGTCATCGAGAGTCAGCCTTGTTTTGTTTGCTTTTGCAAGAGTCTGAAATGTGGGTTAACACTCCACCGAGGCTCTCTGGCACAAGGCGATCTGTCTGTGTGTGTGTTGCATCTGTTTGCCTGCAGGCTCACAGCTTTACAGCTCTCACAGAGACTGCGATACAACAGAGGGAGGAGAAAAAAATAAAACACTGGATTAAGGCAGATTAACATTCAAAGAAAGATCTGCTGTGCCATCAGGGTGGAGAGATCACATTTATCCACCATTTTAAACTGTTACTGCCAACATCCATCCATCCATGAGCAAACACGGTTATACCCACAAAACCTGAGATTAAGCTTTTCTGACAGGATTTATGTCTTTGAGAAACATGTAAACCGCAGCTTTGATACAGCATATTAATGGCTGTCTAATAATTTATGCAGAGCCATTTACCTAAGTCTATACAAGATTTTCTCTCTTTAAGTCTAACAAGATAAACTGGTATAAGCACAAGAGCGATTTAAAACACATAAGGAATACATTTGCAAACCAATAAAATCAACACAATCAATTGGCATTTAAACTAATAATTAAACAGTTATGAATATTAACAATTTTTCAGTTCAAAGATGTGAATGCTTGAATAGGCTATTAGTTCTATCTAAAATCCAATGACATACTGATTACTGAAGAGCTGCTTTTCCCATTGGACATCCACCAAATATCCCATCTCATGCTATGATAGCAAGGTGTTTATCATAATAAACTATCAAATCTTTGATTCTTCAATTCATAAATGAGTTTCTTTGTTTCTTTTTTATTAATACGTAATAGGGCTGTCAATACATTAGCTGTATTCAAATAAATACATTTTATATAATTATTTACTGACAAAAGGTTTCAAATTTGGATAATTTGACATTGTGGTAAAAATTGTTGGTAAAAATTAATACATTATTGAATAGACATTAAAAAAATGTAGTTTTGTTAAGTCAATAATATACCATTTATAAAATATTTAGTTTTTTTGTTTTTCAGTTTTTGTTGGTTCATTCAAAAGAACGAAATGAGACTTCGGAAAAAGATTTGTTCATTTTGATGAACAAGTTCGAACAGGAGAGTCACAAACGTGCATCGCAGTACAGAGCAAGGCGACCATTTGAGCTTATAAAACTTTAACTTTGTTATTTATTTATTAAATGAGCGCTCGTTTCGCTTGGTAAGACTCTTATTCATCGTCTGAAATCGTTTAAAGGGTTAGTTCACCCAAAAAATGAAAATTCTGTCAGTATACACACCTCATGTTGTTCCAAAAACCTGTGTGTATTTGTTCTGCTGAACACAAAGGAAGATATTTGGACGAATGTTTTAATCAAACAGATCTCAATCCTTATTGACTACCATAGTATGTATTTTTTCCTACTATGGTAGTCAATGTGGATTGAGATCTGTTTGATTAAAACATTCTTCCAAATATCTTTCTTTGTGTTCAGCAGAACAAATAAACACATAGAGGTTTGGAACAACATGAGGGTGAGTAAATATTTTTGGGTGAACTAACCCTTTAAAGCCCTTTGAACAGTTTGTAGTTTGCACTGAAACTGTCTTTTGGACCTTGAACCGTTTGGTTCCCATTGAAATCTTTTATATGGAGAAAAATCCTGGAATGTTTTCATCACAAGCTTTAATTTCTTTTCAACTGAAGAAAGAAAGACATGGACATCTTGGATGACATGGGGGTGAGTAAATTATCAGCACAAGGTTTTTTGAAAAGTGAACTACTCCTTTAACCCCTAGCCTGCATTATATGTGCTTCTGCAAGGGAATAAGCAGCATTAACATTCTGCAAAAATATCTCCTGTTAGAATATCAACGACAAAGGTGTTGGCACCTTTTTCCTTCCCATTTTGTTTTTTTTTTCCCACAAAGTTTTCCTACGAAAAAAAAAAAGTGTGACAAACCACACCACTGCATTAACAAGTAACCTCAATACTTCCAAAGACTCACTGGAAAAAAGTGCATGTGTGGTGACATTACTGCAAAATTATATTATGTGGCTTCTTGCAGGTTTCATGACAAGGGGAGTTAAAGGGTTAGTTCTCCCAAAAATGAAACTATCTTTTATGGGTTTGGAACAACATGAGGGTGAGTATAATCAATGACAATATTTTCATTTTTGGGGTGAACTATCCCTACAATGCTCTATTGGGTTTGAAAATAACACTTCCGACTCTAAACCTGACTGATAATGGAAACAAAAGCAAATATGAGATATAGAAAATATGGTCTCTCCTACAATAAGGCATTTCCATCCAACTTTCCAACCAAACAAAACTTTAAATGGGATATAAACTTCAGAAATATCCCTAAACCCTTTTAAGGTTGTCACAGAAAATCAGCTCTTAGCTTCCGAATTGATACGGAAATTTGAAGAGCTGTCAAACGCCTCAAACCCCTTTGTGTTGAGTATGTGTGAGGAAGGGCACTGGGCCGGCAGACTTATTTATTTAGTGACTGACTTTCACACAGAATAACAGATTGCATCTATGACATTGCTGTCTTCAGTCTTTTTCTGAACTCTCAGACCTGATAAGCATCTTTTAGGGTGTTGGCAGCAAACAAATACAATTACACCTGTTCTAATAAACTTCTATGCCCTCCACTGCAGCTGTTTGAGAGCCTCGGCCATATGGAAGATGCCCATCACAGCTTTAGCCACCAAACTGAATCTAACTTCATGGAGCTGCTGCTTCTGCAAACTATTAAGTCCTGTCATATAAATCAAACAAAAATATAACTCTTGCATTGTTTACTTCTTTAAAATACAGCTTTAGAAGGTAAACAAGCATTTAATTTACATTACAAGATTGTTGACATCACATTAGCCTGTTCCTCATCTTCCAGAAGTGGCAAATTCCTTCCCTGTAAATTCAGAGTGCATGCTGTTGAACTTTTATTATATTGCCAAATAAAGCAGCTCTATGTAGAACCCTGTGGTTATTTAGTTTCACGGCAGGTATCAGTATTACCGTTTGAAACTAGACATTCATTATTCAAGTGGTTCAGCAGAGACTAAAGCCCTTCAGGTAAATAAAACATGAAGTTGGACTTTCCATCCATTCTAAGTCTGACAGCTATGAGCTCTACTTTGTAAAAACTTTGGTACATTTAAAGTGCCTTACTGGCCGGATATCAATGTTTGTAAGCTCAATGACACCCAAGAGGGTGATACTCAGTTGATACAGAAAACTATACGCAACATGAAAAGCAGCAACTATGAATATATATATGAGCGGTCAAGTCACCAGATCCACATCAGAGACCTGATGTCTCATCTCCAAACATTCATCATGCTGGTTCCTTTCAATTTGATATAGGCTATACCAAAACATTGCAGAATCTTACATGTATAACAGGTACCCCGCAAACAATGAATATCACTCTCTATCATTAATATTATCACAGCATTATATTTGAATCACACTTCGCATTTGCACACAAGTGAACATTCACATGTAAGTTTTGTATATGCACATTTTGTATACTAAAAATAATTTTTTGGGAATCTTGGATTAAGTGAAATGTTTAAAAAAAAAGATTCAGGACATCAATAAAGAAATCATTTATTTGGTCAGAATGGACACGTCTTATAGAATATTTGGGCATATTAAAACGCTCTGATCAGTTGCTCCATTGCTTACACAACATGCATACACAACAAACAGTGTAGTCTGACTCAAGAAAAAAATTACTCTTATGGGACAGTTCTTAAAATACTCTCAGAATTTGTAGTTACCAAACTGAGAAAGTCTCACAAATGCTTAAATGAATTAACTCACTGAACCAAGATTTAACTCACTCACTGAACAGCAGTTTAGCTATGGAGGGGCACTGTATAAATGAATACATATTTATGCGTTTTGAAAACGGGAAATGCAAGTTTTTGAAAACGATTTCGTTATTGTCTCCGTGTAAACAACAAAAACGTTCATTTGTGAAAACGGCGACGTCATGCACATGAGTATGACGTCTTGAATCTTTAATGTAGTTTTTCTATTAAAAGTGACATCGCTAACCACTGGCCTAGCATTGCACAATACAGCAATTTTAATCGTTTTCAGTATACCGTTTTGTAGGCCTACCCAAGTGTACTGGTTCATTAACCATGTATCATCATTACTAACGTTACTGACTTATTGTCCATATGACAACATTGAAGTTAAACCAAAGAGGGGAAAAAATGCAATGTATAAAACCATTAATACATTTGTATATTTTATTTGTATTATACATTGAAGGTGGACAGTGCTGCAAACATTTCAGTAGCTGGGTCTAGGCAGGGCAGTTCACAAGGTCTTGAGACGAGGCCAATAAATATCCATTCTGGATGTTAGTCAGTCTGACAAGCGATTTAATAACGTTTGGACATCAATATCGTTATGTATCTACGTGTATGGCAAATAAAAAGAAACGAATATGAATAAGACGGATGATCATTCTGATGCAGTATGACAAACGTCACATCACCATAACAGCTGATCAGCCAGCATTAACACCCCAGACGTTACGCTAAATAAAGTGAAACTGCAGGATCAACGGATGAATTTTCAAACAGACACGTGAAATAAAACATACTGACTTCAGAAATCGTGTACATGTAGATAAAAAATAAATGACAAAGCGTTAAAATATGAAATCCTGTACCTGCCGCCTCCCCCTGTTCCGGGCCGAAGCGCCATCTTAAACAGCTCAATGAAATGACGTCATCGCTGAGAACAGACATCCGCCACTTCCGGGGTCACACCACTAGTTACGTCACCTGCATCTGACGCATTTATTTTCACTACTTTTATTTTCACTACTTTTTTATATACTTATTTACAACGTTTTTATGCTTCATTTTACAATTTGCAAATTATTTTTCTATATAATAAAACAATATACTTTAGTCCTTTTAACTTTAATTTGAATGTTTCAAATTGTTGTATTGTGTGTATTTTTTACACGTTATTAGCATTTGTAAATTGCAAAGTTTTTGCCATAGACTGAAAAAAAAAGGGTTTTTGCTCATGTTCGACCACCTGCGCTCATTGCAGTTCCTATAATTGCACAGGCGATGGCGCCATTGTAGTATTTGTCATTTGTCCCAGATATCGTAACTGGCCTCTGGATTGTCCCCATCCCAGGGGGCGCTAAAGCTAAACGTCAATTTGGCCTCCACGAACAGGATACAAAAGAGGGGATGAAAAGTTTTTTCTTTATTCTTCTTGTACTTTCTATTTAATTTTTAGTAGTGTATTTTTAATTTTTTTAATTTAAATTTAATTTCCATTTTTTATTTTTGGATGAGATTTGCACTTGCAGCCCAGTTATCAAAATTTGGAACGTGTGGTCCAGTGTTATTTATATCATTGATATACTATTATTGTTCTCATTAATAATTCGTTGCCTATTAGTTTTATTTTTATATTTTCCATTTTAATTAAAGTAGTTTTGTTTAGTTTTTTTTACTAGCTTTTATCATTTTATAATAGTTTTTAAATATATTTTTATTTATTTTATTTTAATTTAATTTATTTTTTATTTAAATTTAAATTTTAGTTATTTTAGTTCATCAAATGTTGTCCTGGAAACTATAGCAGAAATAAAATATTTTCGGTTTTTATATATTTAATTTGATTTGATTTCAGTTCATGTTTAATTGATTTCTAGTAGCCCAAAGCAAAGTTAGGTGTTTTTTATGGTTTTGGTTTTAGTAAACTATAGAGTGATCTTGGTATTTTAGCAATAAACATAGACAATGTTTATAAAATGTAAAACTAATTAAATATAGGCTACATTTACAACAACATTTAAACATACAATCATATTGCTTAGAAGGGTCTGTAGGCTACAAAAATATAGTTATTTGATAAATGCATATTTTGCATAAATAAACATTTTGCTTGATTTCTTTTTTTTTTTTTTATTTGACAGGAAATTAAATAATTGTTTATTTGTGCCTCAAATCCTTTAAAAATGTCCTTGGACACTGTCCCCAGATATTTCCCTCACATTATTTGTGTTCATTGGCCACATTATTCATTATGTTTAATTAGATGAAACTACAGGGTTATGCCAAGTGTTTTTGTGAAAATACATTGGCTGTAAAATAAATTAAATACCTATATGTCATATTTACTTGATTATCATCAGTCATTAGGGCAGTTAAACTGAATAGAGGGGGTAAAAACAGTATTACAGTATTTTTTTTATTCATTTATTTTGATTTTGAATAATAGTACCATGGAAAAGGGGGGTAGGGGGGCTATTGAGTTTGGCTGTGTTAATACATTGGACAAGATTGATATTTCTTTTCTACCCGAGCCCATTCAGCTCTCTGAATAGCCACCTTACATTACCATTAGGATCCATTGAGGAGCTCTGAAGGACGCCGTTTCCCCACTGAGCGTAGTGGGTTTAGCTTTGAGGCCAGCCTCATCAGAGGGCCTGATGTGAATACAGGCAGGTTCCAGCAGTGTCCCTGTGACCCAGGTGAACATTAACCCTCATCTGACTCAGAGCATCCCACCAATCACCATAAATCACAGGATCCCGCTCCAGCACAAGCGTGGACACCGCTCTCTGACAGGACTCCTTTTTACTGTATGATTCGTCTCTGAGCTGAAAGGCTGGATTTATTCACTCCCATTTAGACACAAATGGCTCGAATGGATCTATTATCATTCCAAAATCCTTGTGTTTAGAATTGATCAACAAACTACCAAAGGATCACACAGGCAGGAATGATGAATTCCTTCACGGAGTGTGTGGGGTCATGAAAATGTCTGTTTATGTTTCTCATCTGTAAGGATTTCACTATCATTGTATTTTGAATGCAGTGTGCTTCCCCTTTAATAGATGCAGAACAATGATGTGATTAATAATGACATTTTTATTCCTCTCCGACACCTTTGCTTCAAGTCTTCCAGCTACTGTCAGCCTGTCAAGCCATTAAGCTGTTTATGACGTATTTCACTGACTCTATGTTTGGATATTTATGAACTGAATTTATGAACTTTGTGAATTTCTAGTTTGTTGTTTCCTTTTTTTTCTGAAGACTGGATATTATGAATAAGAATTAATACAAAAAAATAATGATTTATTTAAATAATCTATCTCATCTATATATATATCATAAATAGTTCACATTTTATACTATGAAATTTGTTTATAAATCATAGGCCGATATTATGTTTTATTACCTTATATAACTGTATTTCAAAGCGTAGTTCAGATTCAGAACTTCAAAGGCGAATTTTGATCTCAGTTTGACACAATGTTACCAATTAGCCCTGGCAAAGATTGGCCTCCTGACCTCTGACCCCTGCTGGGTTCTTCTGCCCATTAAAACCCTTTGGGGCCCAGCTGGAGTTGATGTAGTGCCCATTCTCTTCTAACCACTAAACACACAGCAACATTCAGGTTGTAACTTCCATTTTCTGTCCCTTTGTCCCGTCTCTCTGTTCTCTGTGTGTCCATCTTGCTCTTGTGTTGACCTCTGAGTCCCGTTCGGAAACTTCCAGGGTACCAAATGCTCATTGCTATGTTTGAACTGAAAATGAAACACAACTGCCTGTGATTGAAAGATGCACATGAGTGATATTTTATGATAAAAACTTAACTCAGTTTACCCCACTCTCCCCTGCATATTGACAAACCATCAAGTAATAATCAACTAAATATTGGTCATATAAAGTCTGTAATTGTTTCGCTAACTATACCACAAAATACACCACATTTAACATCAATAATCTGAAGTTATTTCACCAATATTAGCACTTTATCGTATTTTTTCCATTGCCAAGAATTACAGGCAGCTTTTACAGCGCTGGCCGTAAATTGAACTAATACAATGGTTATAATTATTGTTGTTGACTGCATTGTTAAGTCAGCACCTCCTCAGAATGCTAATAAGCATTTCTCTCTCTCTCTGCTCTTTTCAGGGCAGCACAGTAAAAGAGAGCAGCAGTAAGATCTTTAGTGGCTCCCTGGGAGCAAAATCAAAGGCCTCATTGATAACCAAACAGGCCGACATCATTGGGTTACAAGTGTATACCCAGCAGGACGCTCTCTTTCATAACTCCATGAGTGACTTTAAGGCGCATTCAACTGAAAAAAAAGTTTCGAAGTGCAACATTGCTATAGTATGAGCACATTATCAAGCTAGAGAATTACTTCAAAATGTGCTTTTAGGTGTCTCTAAAAGCTGTTTTTATTTTTGCTAAATGTTCAAATGTCTTTTAATACTGATATCAATAATAATGATAATAATAGAAAATGTTTCTTGAGCAGCAAAAATGCATCAGAATTATTTCTGAAGGATCATGTAACACCGAAGACTGATATAATGATGCTGAAACAGCTTTGCTTCACATGGGGAAAAAAACTTACATTTTAAAAGATACAATAGAAAAAAAGTATATTAAATTGTAATAATATTTCTTGCTGTATTTATTTATTGGGTGAGAATAAAAGACTTCTTTCAAAGACATTAACAAATTTTACCGACCCCATTTTTTGAATGGTATTATTATACAGCATATGCATAGATTTAATTGTTTTGCCTAAAATTGGGGCTGTCTATGACATCTAGGATGTAATCTTTTTTTTTTGGTGAAGTTGGTGATCAAAGAGACAACGGTGTCAGTGAAAAGATGTGATGTTTGAGGAAAACAAAGAAACATCTGCAAATATCACTTATTTTTATCGGTCTTCCTTTGCAGTCATGCTATAATCCTTCAAACATGTGAAAATATTATTTAATTTGGTGTATTTAGGAAATGCAAAATGCTGGCAATGGAATTACGTAGTCAACATGTTAACACGTCAAACGATTTTTTCATTTCCAAAATTGTTGGTCATATTCAAATCATATTTGAAATATCCTATGATTTTCACCAAAGGGTGATAAAAATGTAATTTGTAAGATGACAAAAAAAAAAAAAAAACTTGGTTGTGAAAAACAAAACGGTCAGAGGTCATGACTTGCCTGAAATGTACATATTCCCTTAAACACTCAATTACAGTTTTTTTTTTCATACTGGAGAGTCACAACACTAAATAAAGAAAAAAATAGTAGTAAAAGTAATCAAAATGTAGGCATGATTGTTAACAAGAAGTTAATTAAATAAAAACAGAAGACTATCACTAAAACTACAACACTTGTTTTATTAAAAGAGACCCATGTAAAATAAATATTGTGCGTAAGTAGGCCTACCTTAGTCCACCTGATTACAACCGCCTTGCCTACAGTGTCTTGTCTTCATGGAGCCAACATGTTTTCCCACACTGTAAAAAAATATTGTTGGTTTAACTTAAAAAGTGAAGTAACCTGGTTGCTTTAAAAAATGTAAGTTCATTAAAATGGAAAAATTGAGTTAATACAATGAAGGAGATTGATTTAATCACCAGAGACTCAAAATATTATGTTATCTGAACTACATTAATTATTTAAGTTGATTTGACAAAAGAAAAAATGTGATTACAAATCATGAAAATATTTATTTTTACAGCAGCATACTCTTCCACCCTACAGCAAAAACATGGTCACTCACTCTGTGTGGCATTGGCACGAGTTTCGTTTCCATCAACAATGTGCGGCTCATCCTCCAAGTTTAGTAATAGCCATGTGGGGAATTTTAAAAATTGTTGTTTCAGACCTGTAGGAGGAAAACAAAAAGCAACAGGGAGGCTTTCTTCCAAACATGCACTCTATCCTCTCTCACGCTGCTGAACAACATACAACACACAACATATTTAACCCTAAAACTCTATTCTGGACAAATGTGGGCAAAATCCTTTCTAAAAAAATACTTCCTTTGATCTGAGCGGTACAAGACTTGGCTACTTTTCCTAAGTTTTAGAAAAAAATAAAAAAATAAATAAAAACACAAAAGTTAGCATAATTTACATAGCAAATATGGTACTTTTTGAAGTAAATAAATTCAAAATTACCCCCCAAAATAAAATTTAAAAAACACCATAAATGGATAGACAAAACTTTATCGAAGACAGTGTTATAACATTTATAATGAATAAAAATTAGGATCCCACCTGAGTCCTCTGTGCCCACATTTGTCCACAATTACAGGATTAAGGGCTATAAAATGAATACAGTTTGAGGGCTACAATGAAAAAGATTTAAGAACACAATAGAAGAAGTCATGTGTCCTATAAAGTATATTGGATTTAACAAGGAAGATAGTGCTTGGCGCAGGAAGGAGGGGTTGGCTGGTAATGGGCCCTTGCTGAACGGAAACACATTCCTAACACCCATGTCATAAAAATCATTGTGTTCAAAAGAAAAACTAAGCAAAGAACAGTAAAATTCATCATTCTGTAGCATGGTAAATACTAGACTATAATATTCAGTATGAGGAAATATATAAGAAATACAGAATTCAAATCAGAGACAGACCACTGTTATCAATCTTGAGCAAAAAAACTTTACTTGAAACTTTTTTTGTAAAGCATAAATAGTGATTTTAAAAGATTGATTTCATTTTATACAAAAATAATACAATGTGGAAAGAATCACATTTTGTATAAATCCAGCATAAACGGGAGAATAAACCAGTACTGTAACCTCAGGTCAACTGGCAGTGGGAACATCGTCAACAACATTAAAAAAGAACATCGAAGTGACCTTTTGACAAGTATTCAAACTCTCAGATGGGACTAAAAAGGGACGTTTGTACTAGTTTACTAAAAAGACAATGCCAGTTTTCAATTCATGGACTTAAATGCCAGTAAAGCGCCACAATAAAAACTATTTCACAATGCTTCCTGTTAGTTCAGAGTCGTGTGTGAGCAAATAATACTGTTTGAAATGGCGAACTTGCATGAAATTCCTACTGATAACAATTACACTGTCCAATTCAACAGGACGCTCTTTTTCACATCTCTCTCCAACATGACAATGACAGTTTGATTGTAGATCAATATTTAGATTAGAAAGGCACGTCGTCATGATTCACGGCCGTTCCCTTTCGGTATCACAAAGATGGAGACCGGCTATGCGGATAGAGTTATCAGTCCCTCTGATCGACCATAAAATAAATCCAGTATTCGTTGGATGGGAGTCTGTTATACTGAGTTCCTCCATCTGAACGCTGGCACAGAAAGATGAGTCTTATCTATCTGACGACACCAACGCAAATAGTCAACATTGACAGTAGCGTCTATTTTAAAACCAGATTTAAAGGTAGATCGATAGGTTCAGGTTTTGTTGAATGTGCTTTAACATTTATCTCACTTTTAACCTTTGGAAACTGCATGCATATTTCAATACGTCACACCTGTTCCTTAGATTGTCACATCCTAAATCACAGTTTACATGTTTAGATAAAAGCACACCACATGGATTAACAAATATTTATATCCTTCATAATAATAGCGATATAATAATTGCTTGTATTTACATCCAACTGTACAGAACATTGTCTAAGCATTCAGATTTAAAGGAAGACGTTTTTGCATCACAGTTACATAAAACCTTCCAGATGCTTCATTGGCTGATTGTCATTGTTTCACTGAGCACACCTAGAAACATACTGTGCTCTTATTCCACAAACTGGCTTTCGTTTTCGTTCCTTTCTGGTGCAGTTTTGTATCTGTAGCTTTGTCTGACCATCTGTTTGTTCTTCAGGATCACCCATGTCCATTAATATGGTTCGTCCATCACTGAGAGGGAAAATACCGTCACTGAAAGTTTGTACCGTTGTTGGTCGTCCGTAAATCGCCAGACTTCTTAAACAACTCGACAGTGTTCGGTTTTGTGAGTCTTGCCCTCCACTCCAGCCCCTGGTTTATTGACAAGCTCATCATCCAACGTGCCGCGAGCACTTATAATGGGTTGCCACGGATACGGGCACGATGAGGGAGAATGGAGGAGAGGACGATGTGCTCCTGTTGCTAGGCATCGAGGAAGTCAGGTGTACACGCTCACCAGGCCTGCAGCGGACACTGCAAAACAAAGGGAGAAACAGGAAATGGTCACATAAGCATTCCGTATGAAATGTGAACAAATCCTGCGAGAGTGGAATTTCCTTATCAGCCACACCTGACCAAATATACACCTCATCCCTGTGCGCTCTTTTCCATTGTAACCGACATTTTCGTATTGTTTGGGTGTTTTTACTCTTTCTTTGGAGAGGGAGAGGCAGGTGACCCTGTCGTGACCCGCTGGCCGACAAACAGACGCACCTGATAAAGGTGCCGGCCAGCTGCTCAGACTACACTCATGGTCTCCAAACGGAGGTGAGGTTTTGTTGTTAGGCTGAGTGGGATAGCTCGGCAAACAGGAGGGTTATAAAGACAGAGCGTGGTTTGTAATGTCCCCCAAAGTGCCCACTGCACCGCCCAGTCCAAATACAGCAGGCTGATAAGAGCTTGAAATTGCTCTCTCAGTACTTTGGGGGTGGGGGGGTTGAGGAACCGCATACCTGGGATATCTAAATGCTTTCAACCGACATTTCCAATAATCTCACGCAAGTGAAATATTGAGGATATTTGCATATTATTCAGAATTAGAGAGATCTTGATAAGTGAACCAAATGCTGGCAGGAGGTTCAAGCCACCAGGGTTTGTGCTGCGAGTGATGTGGCAGCGTGGGAAATTGGCCATGTAAAAGCAGCGACTGCAGACCGCATTTCAGGCTAGAGCGGTCACAGAGCGCAGGGGAAAAGACGTAATTACTTCATACACTCCCATCCACGGCAGCGGAGCCGAAGGAGCACGAGGGCTTTGATTAACAGTGAGGATCATTTCCTGAACTTAAACTGGACTCAGGAATGACTGCATTAAAAGCGAGAAAAGAAAGGAAGATAGAAAAAAACCCCTGTAAAACAAAACTAATATATATATATATGATTTTATGCTCCAAAAACATGTATGATTATTATCCATGTTTAAAACAGTTTTTACATTTTTATTTCAGGATTCTTTGATGAATAGAAAGTTCAAAGAACAGCATTTATTTAATTAGAATCTTTTCTAACATTATAAATGTCTTTACTGTAACTTTATGATCAATGTAACTCATCCTTGATGAATAGAAGTATTGATTTCTTATTTATTTCCCCCAAAAATAAAATACAAATTCTTACTGACCCCAAACTTTTTAAAGGGTAGTGTTTAATGTAACAAAAGCTTTCCATTTCAGATAAAAGCTGTTCTTTTGAACTTTCTATTCATCAAAGAATCCTGAAATAAAAATGTAAAAAACTGTTTTCATCATGGATAATAATCATACATGTTTTTGGAGCATAAAATCATCATATTAGAGTGATTTGTGAAGGATCATGTGACACTGAAGACTGGAGTAATGATGCTGAAAATTCAGCTTTTTTCAGAGGAATAAATTACATTTTAATATATATATTAACATAAAAAATTCATTTTAAATTGTCATAATATTTCACAATATTACTGTGTTTTTTTGTGTATTTTTTATCAAAAAAATTGCAGCCTTGGTGAGCAGAAGAGACTTCTTTTAAAAACATAAAAAATCTTACCGACCCTAAACTTTTGACTGGTATATAAATATTTATATTTATATATAATTTAAATTTTATATAAATCTATACACAGTATATACATGCAAATATTTCTTAAATATATACAAGCGTGTGTGTGTCTTTCATATATATAAAATAATTATACACAGCGCACCCACATATTTTATGTAAACACAAACTTTTATTTTGGATGCAATTAATCGCGATTAATCATTTGACAGCCCTAAATATATATATATATATATATATATATATATATATATATATATATATATATATATATATATATATATATATTATATAATTGTACTGAAAGAAAGAAAGAAAGAAAGAAAGAAAGAAAGAAAGAAAGAAAGAAAGAAAGAAAGAAAGAAAGAAAGAAAGAAAGAAAGAAGAAAGAAAGAAAAAGTGTGACAAAGAAAGCGAAAGGCGGTTTCATCAATCAAGTTGTGCTCAGGCTTGGATCACGGGTGACTGATTGGTCAAGCTGTTCAAAAGGAAATAGGAATTCTGAGGAGTATCCACGTTGGTTCGCTTCACTGATCGAGATGGGCAACAAACCCAGCTAAACAAAGACCCTGAAGCAGGTTGGGTTTGTGTGCAGATTCTCTGCCTGATAAAAAAACCCATTGGGCTTTATCTAACTGAAAAACTCAACATCAGTCCTATCCAGAAATCTTATGCTGATTACAGAAATGTTAGTGATTAAATGCTGATAAGCGGAGCTTAAAAGCAACATTTTGAGTTACATCAAACATACATGGAACTTTACTGTACAATCGAAAATATTCTTGCCAGTATATGGAGACGGATTGTGGATTAAATATTTTTTTAAAAATCTGTGAATGTTTGGTAGGGTCTGTGCTAATTTATGTAGTAATGTAACATTGTACAGTTATGTAAAAAAAATTGGAATCTAGGGATGAAAACAATTCAATAATAAAAAATGTTTTATTTGTTTTTTTCCCTCTTTGCCTACATTACTTTGCCCAACTGACTGTCATGAATATAGCAGATGAGCAAATAAACTATGAATAGTAGCTGGCTTAACAATTGTTTGTGAATCATGTCATAAGCATCTTTGTAGCTTTTAATGAAGTTAAAAGTGATTACAGTAAACAATTCCATCCCACATGGCTTCATTTATCCATAAGCAGCTTGCAGAAGTATGACAGACACGCAGATAGACTTGAGTGCCCAAAAAAGAAACCAATCAGCTCTGTTAGAACAGATTTAAGGCTACATTCACACAGCGAGCCTTAGCGTCCCAATTTATTGCTCAGGGGCCGTATTCACAAATAATTTTATCTTACCACTAGGAGTACTCCTAAATCGCACTAAAATATTTTAGCTAGAGTTTTCTCTTAAAAGTTATTCACAACGCCTTTCAGACCAACTCTTTAGTTAGGAAAAATGACAACTCCTAAACTAAGAGTGAGTCTTCGTTGCTATGGATGACGTCAATTTTCATGTACGAGCTTCCTCGCAATGATCACGGTGATTGGTTGTTAGATGACAGGGCCATCATGCAGAACATAACACAGACGCAACAAATCATGGAATTACAACATCTAAATATGTTTGTGTCCTACACAAAATAATAATAGTAATGTCATCAAAATGCATATGTAATGACATGTTTGTGCAGGCCCCAGTGAAGAGTAATTCAAAAAAGGCAGAGAGAGAGAAAAGTTGTGAATTAAATTAAACTAAATCAAGGTAGCTAATACCCAACTAAAACCATCACTTGCCTAATAATGAAAAACGACAATTGCATTAACACTTGCTTGGTAATTGACATCCTATTAGCCTAAATAGACTACTTAAAGCAAAGAAATTTTGCTCCTATTGAAGTAATGTAATAGTTGAATGACGGTGGATTATGAACTCGCCAAAACGGAAAAGAAAGCCCAACTGGACGCAGGATCGGTTACTGCTGCTGGCCCAGTTGGGGCTAGAAAAATAAAAAAATAAAAAATAAAAGTGAAATTTGGCATTGGGATTTGAAGCAAAACTAAGCATGAGACATGGAGAGGATTTGTTTGTAGATCAATGCAGCATTCCCATTTGTGTCGCGGACCCCGGAGAAAAAAATTAGGAGTCCTAAAGTTAGGAGTTACATGCCCATTATTTTTAGGAGTTGCTCCCAAATTCACCAGTTAGGAGCTACTTTTAGCCTTAAAATTCTTTGTGAATACGGCCCCTGATCAGATTTTTTTGTACAGCTGTTCACATTGTTGTTTTAAATGTGGCCAATATTAGATTCCAGTGTGAAAAGATCATGGCCCTGAACTGATCCGCATGTGCAAATGAACGATAAAGCAACACACTGGCATTCGAAAAGTAAACACGGCGGAACATTCAAGTAAGTGACTTGCATTTGCGTTTTTAAAGTTTTTAAACATTTATAATACGAGCCCTCATGTTTTGCTTATATATAGAGATGTCACTGTAATACTTATGAGTCCTTCCTTTTCCTGACTACCTTTACGTAACTTTCTTGAAAACGTTGGGTATATAAAAAAGTGACTCCCATGAGTGCAGAATTGTGACGAATGTTGCTCTGCATGAATTCCGATATGACTGTTCAGACTGTGGTCGCATCGCAAAACATCCGCCCTGTATCGGATTTAGTCCCACATATGGAAGTGGCACAAATCAGAATATAAGAGATCAGATTCCACCTGGTTTGTACAGTTTACACTGTCATAAGAAATGCTGATCTGATCACATTTTGTCATATGTGAGCAAACTGCTGAGCGATATGGGGCACATTTGCTTGCAGTCTGAATGTAGCCTAACAGACTTAAGTCTATCTCTGGTAAATGTTGTGGGTGACTGACCTGTTTGCTGGAGGACATTTGAACTCAATGTACTGAGGCTGTTGGCATCTGTCACCACCATAGTGGGGGGAAACCGAGACGAGTGAGAATAGTGGGGTGGCTCCTGCTTGTGTGAGTACACTGTAAAGATAACACAAACAGAAAATCACATAAACAGGTGTTTGAAAGAACTTGACTGAGATCAGTAGATACTGGACAGAAGACTGACTTTGTGAGTGTGAGAGACGGAGGCCATGAAGGGCTGTTGGCTCATGTGGCCTGCTGACTGTTGCATGAGCTGCTGGTGTTGGACATTCAGCTGTTGCGAGAAATGCACCGGCTGCAGAGCTGCCAGACTGCCTGAAACGCTGTTGATGACAGGTATCGTCTGTGCCTGCGACGTGTTCAAACCTGGATGGGAGAACAATTAGGCGTCAAGTGGAGAATGTAGAAAGAATCAGAAAAGGAAAGCAACGTGGGTCACTCACTTTGTGCGATGGCCATGACTCCAGAGAGGGGCATTATGAGGTTGGGGGTCTGTTGGTGCACATGATGAGATGCATGGATGTTGGTCAGGGTGCTGACTGGAGGAAGACCTCCACCTGATACAGAGATCTGTGAAGAGAAAATGCACCAATAGTTCAACGGACTGACTAGAATGGATGCTTCTGTCAGAACTGTTTTAACTGTACTCTTATCTTATGAAGGTGTCGGAGCCCTGACAGAGACACAGAGGTTTATTTGAATAAGCCGAGTTAAGAGTCGGCCATGCTCAGACAACCGTCTGACTACTCAGATAAGCTGCTGTCATACTCCCTTCCTCCTACCCTGCCATTGACAGAAAACCACCCTAAACCATGATGAATTTGACCTATAACGTAACACCGCAACCTTGCTGGAAAAATTAATGCATCGAAAATTGTCCTGAAACAAAAAGCTACATGAACATCTCACCCAACTCAAACATTAGTATTCAGATAACGGAAGTCCATTGAGCGCCGGTGTCACTCAACCAACAGAGAACAAGCACAACTCCACCCTTCTCCTCCTCTGCGGGGCATTTAATCAATACAAACAGAATGTTTCTTTGTCAGGTTTGTTGGCACAGCCACGGCCGTGCCCCTTTCTCACTTCCACTGGCTAACATTTGCTAAGATTGGCCCTGCAGTGCACTATGGGCCAAGGCCTGCCTTCTGCCTCTAAGTTTAGCACTGGGAATACAATGCAGCATTTGTAATCCAACTGACTGGGTGAAGGTAGGTATCTATTAGGCCCTACTTTGTGTTTCTGTGTCAAGAGCAGGCATTCGTTATGCTTATCTGGGCTAGAAGTGCTCACCATCTTGGAGTCAGATGACAGTAGACTGTGACTAGGGTCCAGTGCACCCGGAGAGACCTGCTGTAATACTGACTGGCTGGTTACCATGGCATTACTGCTATGGTGATTGATCGTCAAGAGAGGAACTGACTTCGCCAGGACCTTGTTGGCTGTACCGGACACCTATTAAGGAAGAAAGCAAGAAAGAAAATGATCAGATTTAGTCTTCTAAATGCTTTGCAAATTTGTCCCAGTATGGATCTATTAGTTCAGGGAAGAGTAAACAAACAGTGCCCTCCACACCTGGTCCCTGAACGGTCAAGGTCATCTGAACGTCTACATGTGGGTTGTCCGCAACTCTGAAAACGATCCTGCACTGACCTTCAGAACTTCATAATCAATCCTTCTCCTGTCAGGGCCACTTTCTAGCAGCAATTTTGGTTATTCTGAGCTTAGGTCTTCAGGATTACTTGGAAACTTCCAGATTTGAACTACTGCAGAGATGTTTTACGTGGAATACTATGTAAAATAAAGCTTTATGAGATAATAATGCTCTACACAAGCTTAATTCTCTGTTTAGACCTTTTATCTTTTGTGGCTTACTCTTTAAGACGTTCAGGGCCACAGGAATTCAGCCTGTCTCCTATGGAATGGGTGTTTGCCAACCCCAAGCTCCAGAGATATGAACAAGGTAAACATTACTCTGAATAATGCTAATGTCATACGCATTTTTCAGTCCAAAAGTCTTCACTCCTACTCTTCAAATGCCAGGTTTCGGCTAGCCAAGCAAGATCGACGACACAGCCGGATGAAATAAGACTTTGTTTTTGATAACCTCCTACCCGTCCCAGAGTGATGCACCAAACAAAAAGACTAGCAGAACAGCAAAAATATGCCAGAAAGGTCTTAGAACAAATCCATCTATCCTTTTTTGTGTTTCATTGTGCAGGGAAACTCTACAGACACAACTTTGCCCCCCTCTGCACACTTACAGCATTGCCAGCTCTCTACAGTGTCTTGTAAACACCAGTGCAGGACAATAAAGCACTCCATTGGACCTACAACCTGCTCAGCACACAATGGGCCACAACAGTAAACAGTCTTTACTTTACTATCAGCGGCACCCACTGAAAAGTGTCAGAGAGAGAACAGGCTATTGTCTGACTCCATCAGGCATTCACTCAGGACTGCAGGGATCTCCTCTAACGCTCAATCATTCAGGTCTGCGCTGTCTGGCCATGCTGACCAGCAGGAGGGCTCGGCTTCTGAGGAACCAGGAACCGAAATACAACCTCTGAGACCACAACATAAAAGTTACATGGAATGGTATACATAAACCAAGTTCTTAATTACGCTATTCAGAAAAGCAACAGACACCTTCGGCAACCATTGCTGGTAGCTACATCTAGACAGTGTATAAGGTTATTGGCTCAAAATAGCTAAATATTGGGAAATATCAATCTCCCTGGACAAGATTTTGTTACAAATCAACTTTGTTTTCAACTTTAACAATAGTCGCATTTTAGTAAAGCTTGACCAACTGCTACCGCAAACTTTGGTTAGAGGCAGAGGGCGGTGGGAAATCCTAAAGGGAGTGGTAGCATTAGACTTCAGCAGATTTTAAAGGGTTCAGCTCTCCCTGGATGCATGTAATATCAAAGCATTGCTCTTCATCCCCAGGCAGTGCTCATTATAGCATTGGTGCATATGGAGAGGCCTCCTGGGTCTTAGCAGGACGTACTTCGGCCTTTCAGCCTTTCTGTGGCCCCCAATAGACTAAGCAAGGATAGTTGAACTAATGTTTGCTGCTTCTTCTTGCTCTTATATGTCATGGGTAAATTAAAAAACATTACTAAAAGGGAACATTTTCTAGTTTTCCCTCGGTCATGAGGTGACGGTTTAACGATTTAATTTAATAGGTCTGTTTCAGTGCTTTAGACAACCACTCCAACATTTTCTACCTAAATGTTATCAAAGAGAATTACTTGGAAATGGTGTGCTTTCCCAACAGGCACCACAACACAAACATAGTCAGGCCCCAAAAAACACATATCAGTTGACCTTCCAGCAACGGCAAAATGGCCTGTCTGTTATCAACAGCCCAAACCTGAATCAATAAAAAGTAGAGTCTCTCTCTCCGATTCTGACCTGGTAACGACCCTCTAACAAAACCTGGGTTCCGCGTAGTTTCTGAGAGGGGGGCTGGAGCACGGGAATCACCCAGCACCCTCCATACCCTTCGAGCAGAAGGGGCTCATCAGTCCTGTCTGGCCCGGAAAGAGCCAAAGCCCAGCGGACAGCTCCTGCTGTTCTGCTCAGACCCCAGCTACTGCTTCTATGCCCCAGCCCATAAAGGTGAGAGGGGATCTGAGTTGTCCCTCCCCTGGCCTAGCAGAGATAAATGAACCTCGGTTACAGTCACTACAGTCTTCTAATATACCATAAACAAAAGGGTTCCCTGCTGAGACAGGGTAGAGAGAGCAGGAAGAAGGAGTCCCTTATCAAAGGCCTGGGAGATGTAGTAGCTGAGGATTTTAATTGTCAATTAAGCATGCATAATACAGGCTGTGCCCTGGCAACGTGATGAGGGGTCCTGCTGTGCCATTCTTGTTAGGCCTGCTTCTGACACCAAAAAACAGCTGATTCTGCTGGCAGGGATCTGACGGGACACCTTGTAAGACCCTCGACTAAAAGCATGGAAGAAGACCGATTCCATCCCGTTCCTCCCTCTCTCATCCAAATTAACACAACCTGAGGGTCACTGACTGGTCAGGTGTGCAGAGGGAAACACCACGCACAACCGGACAAGCCCACCATATGCGTAGAAACAAGCAAAACACATTTGCCGCTCAAACATGAAAGAGCAACAATAGGTAATAAGCTGGTTGAGTCAAAGAGTGCATTGCTTTTACTGCTGAAGTCTTGCCATATCAAACTAGGTCAATAAATCCTTCTGGGAATACGAATTCATTAGATAACAGAGGAGCGGGCCTGCAGTAAACCGCTGTGACCTTACAGGTATAACTCAGGACTCAAAGAGTGAGTTGAGCCGCATGACCCAGGTGTTGACCCCGTGTCCTGTCCAAGGGTGGCTGCTCTTTGTGCCTCACTCTTGCCTGCTGACTTCAGTAGAGCTGAGATTGCAGGTACAATGCAGATTGTTCTTGGTATGTGTTTCAAAGCTGGGAATAACAATGCCATTTGCTCAGCTCACTCTGTCACACTCATTGATCACTGCCCTGCTCTCATTCTTTCCCCCTGATCTCATCAACAACTACCTCATCTCTTCTTCAACTTCGTTGCACACCATACCGTGATCAATAAATGTATTTTCCAACCCTAAGCCACATTCACAGACTAAGAGCAATATCAAATAATAGACAAGAGATTACGAAAAATGCGTCAATACCTTGCATCTTTCCTGGTGGGGAGCTGCTGGCTTGTGGGTGATGTGGGGAACTATGTGAAAGGAGGGAGTTCAGACTGTGCGTTGGCCCACTGTAGGCATCCATGGCCAATTTTTGTCTAAAAGCCTCTTCCTTCCTCCTGTTGGCAAACCAGTTGTAGACTCGCACCTCTGTGACCAGGTTGGAGCCAAGCCCATGAGCTTTGGATGGCGATACTCCTCTCTGGAGGCACTCAGCCCTGAATGTAGTCAAGAGAAACATATTAGCATAACTGGGATGAAAAGTGAGGAAGTGGTTTTGACATTCATAGGAAGTTCTTCCCGCACCAATTAGCTCCCTCTACCAAGTGCCTCCCTCTCCTCTTTGCTGGGGTTCTTCTATGCCGTTCGTAAGCCTGATAAAGGATCTGTTGGGATGCAGGCCCCCATTTGAAGCGGTTGCGTCTGAGCTTCTTGCAAGCAGGTTCAATGGCAGTATCCTCCCCTGGCTGCACCATACCCTGCGCAGACTGACTATAGTCTGAGAAAAGAAAGCAGCACTTGATCCTGATTGCCTTTGTCTGACATGTTGCTGCCACAGCCATGTGAGATCTGGTTAGAATTCTGAAAAGTAAAAAAAAAGGAATTTTGATGTCACTTTCAGAATTTTCATATGGGACAAAGTTTAAATGAGCATTTGCTTTTAATTCTAGTTGAATAAAGTAACATATCTTGAAAAAAGGGATATTTAACCTTTGATGCAGTCATTTTAAAGCTTGGGGTGCTGATGTTACACCAAATCACCATGGGGATGAAACTTTGACCTTTGCAACATTCTATATGACTGTCCTTTTTATTATCATTGCGCTTTTTATGACAACATAAATTCGGGAATGATGATGCAATAAGTCAGCCAGTCTCAAAAAAAAAAAAAATAATAATAATAATTTATATATATATATAATTATATATATATATATATATATATATATATATATATATATATATATATATATATATATATCTGTGTATAATAATAGGCCTACACTCTTTAAAATTGAGAGTTTTTGTGTCGGCATATTTGTTTCCATGAAGAACCTTTAGATTCCACAAAATGTTAATTTTTCAGATGTACTTCACACTAAGGACGGGAGGTCGAGATATTTTAGAACTGTTGACTGGAAGGTTCTTAGGGGAACCGAAAAACGGTTCTTCTATGCCATTAATCCTAAAACACCCATTTGGAATCTTTATTTTTATGTGCATCACTACACTCTAAAGAATGCTGGGTTGTTTTAACCCACTGTTGGGTCAAATATGGACTAACCCAAATGTTGGACTAAAAAAAGCAAATTTATACATTTAACCCAACAGCTGGGTTTGTCCATATTTGAACCAAAATTGGGTTAAAACAACCCAGCATTTGCCCTTACTGCATATGTATCTCTTAAAATTACATAAGAAAAAAAAAAGAATGAAAATGATTTTTATGAAAAAGAATGAATAGATTTTGCATAATCATCATAATTCATGCATGGATTCCGGATTTATTCGGGCAGTTTAATATTACTAGGACAATATTCTCGTTGTAGCACTAGTGACTCTCACATTGCAGCAAGAAATACAAATATTAACTTACGTCGCAAGATCTCCCGCTGTTTCCTGACATACCAGGTGTAGAGCGCAGCCCGTTTCTGCGTTTTCATAGGCGTGCCTTTATTCAGGTGCTGTGACAGGTGCGACTGATTGAGTCCTGTCACATCCACTACCTCGCGCTGAGGGATATTGTGCTGCTGCATGTATCCTTTGATCAGTGCGGGCCGCGCACCACGGGTCCTCCCTGAAGAGACACGGAAACATAAAACAATTACTACAACAAACTCATTTTATATCATTAATTTAGTTCACCTTTTAACTGTTGGTTTCGATTATTTTATATTTATGATAGCGAATTTTTTAATCTGTTTAAAATGTTATTTGTTTTGTAAGTGCGTAATTGTTCCCAGGGCTAATACACAATCGTTAATCAGTGTATTTCAATAGGTTGTAAATAATTCCAAAGGTTAAAGACTTCATTGCACGCAATCCAACTACTGTGATTTAATTACAAAAGGACAAGAGACAACTGAAGGACTTCACGACAGCCATATTGTTCACCGAGAACATTGTAAACTCATCTGCAAAAACAAAAATACTTAGAAGGCCCTAAATTGTAATTAAACATGGTTTTAAAAATGCTTTGTATTTCAGAGAGAAGGAGAACATTTGCGTGAGACAAAAATTGCTAAAAACTCGAAGAAAAAAGCTGTTAGCCTATAGGATTAGAGAAATTAAAAGAATTTGACATGGCTTAATAAATAAATATAGCACTTATGGAATTAGCTTTAAGATAACAACAATAATTTTTATTCATTAAACAGAAAAGTTGTTGTATGCTAATAAATGTAAAAAACTCTATTCATATTTCAAAATGAATGTGTTAGCCTGTCGTTCACATTCAGAGAGCATTTAAACTTATCTGGTGAATTTAAAGAAGCTTTCCGAGAACTTTACGTGATATAGGACTATACATCCTATAGCCTGAAATCATACAGAAATATCTAGAAAGATATAAGATAGACAGACTCATTAAGCTTATTTTCGAGTCCGTCTGGTAAATTTGCAGTTGATGCAACACAATATTAATATATTATTAAATGTAGGCTATAGCCTATGTCTTTCCCTTAAAAACAAAACTGAATTAAAAGCTGTGTAATGTTTATTAGCCTACTAAGTTAAATCAAATAGGCTTACGTAAATAAATAAGAAAGGAGGAAAAACGCGAAAAGCCGCAAAGACATGCTTTAAGATGCATTAAAACGAAGTTTAGTCTTACCATAATTTCAGATTAAACCTTTGCTCTTGAAATCTGTCCAGACGGTTTGATTTGGAGACTGACAACATAGGCTATATGTCCGTCCGCGAGCTTGCTTTATAACTTTCGACAATGAATAACTAGATCTCCTTTCACGCTAATCATTCGTCACTGTGTGTCTTTCAGTTGATGATTTATAGGATAAAATTAATAACTCAACTCCACGTGCTTGTAGTTTTGATCTTTCGAGCTTTATTTAGTGACGTCGATGTTGATTATACCATATGCTAAACTATAAAAATAGCCTCGGCCTATAGCCTAATAAAAAAATGCAACATTCATTAGGCGTTTGATTTTTATTTAATTTTTTTGTAATTGTATTTTAAATGATATCATAATTATATGACCTAGCCTATATTAGCAATAATAATAACAATACAACAATTTTCATCAATCATTTTATTTACCTATACATTTACGGACAACGTCAAAAGAGATGAAATCAGACAACAGAGCGCGTGTATTTATTTTCTTTCGAGAGGGCAGAGGTGGTTAATAATAAATAGATCTTCTTTAGTTGATATATATGTAAAGAAATAACTCACGTAGATAATTAGTAACCAGAATGTGAAAAGAGGAAACACTGGCGCGTGCTTTTAAATTTGTAAACACACTGAAGTCAGTAGCCTAGTTAAATCTGTTCTAAAAAAGCATCAGCAAGAATTTCGTTTCCAGATTTCAAGCCAATACGCGATTGAAAAAAGTTTGTTCATTAGGCTAAATATTCCCGTCAATTATTACCGATTATTACGTTATTTATAAAATACTAAATTTGATCAGTTTTCAGAACTTCAATCAGAAATTAAATTAAAAGCGGTAGCAACGTTTCCATTTTTGGAACATGTTAGAGTATTACTTAAGAATATATTTTATGTCAGCAGATTTTTAGTATAGGCTAAATGTGGGCTTTTCTGCGAAAAGTTTGTATTATAACGAATAAATAAACTGTTTTCAATATAACGACAAAATTAGCCTACAACTTGTCAAACGACAGTAATTTCACAGTAACAGCCGGCCTTTAACTGCTGTAGCCTACAGTTCAGCGGCCCCTTGTCTCTTTCTCACGTCTTTATATCTTCTTTTCTATATCTCTTTGATTTGTAGCAATATGATTATATTAAACAAGTGATGAACTTACGACAACATCCGATCTATTTCTGCCCTCTGCTCCGCTGCCTCCTCTGTGTTTTGAGACTGCAGTTCTTTCAGTATCGGCGGTGTGTCGAAATCATCCCCGTCCTCCGAGCCCTCATCATCCCCTGATAACTTCCCTTTACTGTGTCCATTGGTCAGCGTGTGAAACACCGGCTTTGAATCCGTATCACTGAGTTTGGAACCGGAGGGCGACATCTGAAGACTGTCCAGTTTAACTCCAGAAAGCGCTCGGGCTTGGGTCCAGGTCTTCCAAAGCTTGCAGAAGCACATCTTTCGTAACTCCCGAGTCCAACAAGGCGCTCAAAAGCTCCTGTTGCAGAGACGTCAACTTTGAAACCATTTTTGCGAACACTCTAAATGTTTAGTACGCAGGGAGGTGTAAAGAGGGAAATGCAGAATGTGAAAGTTTCCCTCTTCACTCCTCCGAAGACACCTGCTCGGAAAAGTCAGGCCACTTCCTGTCGGACTGAATGATATAACTTGCCATGATGCTTCCAGAGGGCAGGCGATATAAAATATGGTAATGAGGGGGCGTCTGCTGAGGGCCTTTTATGCAAATGAGCTGTCGTGGGCCACACTGACTCAACGCGCAGGTACAGCGTGTTTACACTGACTGGCCTGTTATCAGCACAACTCGAAAGAACTTTGGACTTTGTCAGACTCTTTTAAAGCACGTAATAATAATAATAATAACAATAAACTATGAAATATGTTCAGAAGAATATGTAGGCTACATGCTAATCAGGCTAAATGTTGCTGTGTAGATTATAGGTCAACTGAGATCACTGACAAAACAAACACCAAGCGATTTAGACTAACGATGTTTCAATATGAATAATAACAAAAATTTATATAATTAAGACTTAGCTTGATTTTGTCTCAGCTCATCAGACTAGCAATAGTCTGTTCTCAGTCAGAGATTTCTAGCCTATAAAAAAATTGGGTTTCTCTTAACATCTCTAAGGATAAAGACAAAGTGGCTATCATCAAAATGCATGTGTAATGCAACATTCCAGAGAAGCAAATAGAGATAGAACACAGATTAATTTTAAATTAAAAGTTAAATCATATAATACAGAGCAAAGCAGTATATGTGCACTTATCACTAATAAAAACAAGAATGTGCTTAAATTCTTTAGCCATGGTGCATGATAATTATATCGCCTGATAAAACTTCACTCCTTTTTTTAGGATTGTTCTGCTGAACTTGAACAGAAATAAAACATAAATCACTGTGATTTAAGAGTTAATTAGAAGTTTTCAGAGAGTCGATATTTTGTATTATGATTACAAAATCAGTATTTTTTTTCTAAATAGCTAATTCTGTCTATATGAGCTTTTATATAACTGTGTATTTATTTTTATTAATGCTGTCAAATTCATTAATTGCAATTAAACACATCTAACAAAGATTTGTATTTGTACATAAAAAGAGTTAAAAATGTAAATGTACTTTCAACTGAAAATTTTTTTAATTAGATTTTTAACCTACATATTTGGGTTAGTCCATATTTTACCCAAAATTGGGGTTGAAACAACCCAGCATTTTTTAGAGTGTATGTACAAATATACTGTATATTATATATATATATATATATATATATATATATATATATATATATATATATATATAGATAGATAGATATATAGATATATAGATATATAGATAGATATAGATAGATAGATAGATATAGATAGATAGATAGATATAATAGATAGATAGATAGATAGATAAGATAGATAGATAGTATAGATAGATAGATAGATAGATAGATAGATAGATAGCATAGATAGATAGATAGATAGATAGATAGATAGATAGATAGATACATAGATATACGCATATATATTATATACACACATATATTAACAAACACGATTAAATCGATTTGACTGCAGTATCTTTTTCTCATTTATTTACTCATCTTCCAAAACATATTTCAAGGCCACATGGAGATAGGCTCTGGATGACTAATTTTCTCATGTCTGTTTTTAACCATTAACAACAAATAATAACAAACAGCAAAAGAGCAATGGCTCATCTCTGTCTGTTGTGTAAAGCATTTGTGTAGTAAAGCGTATCAGAAACAGACATCTCATAGAGAGAAGGTAGATCATATCAACACCCCACAAGACTATAAAAATCAGATGTGCTTGTCCTACTGAAAAAAAGAAGATGCTTAAACCCATCTGAGTCTCTAGTTGGTGCCCCGGTCAGTTAGAATGATTTTGGACACTTTTTTACCTGCAAGACCACCTTAAACAGCTAAGCTATATTCTGAATTTTCATTCAAATTAACTGGATTCAAGTGAATTTTCAATAGATTGAAAATAGTAAAAATCCATGATGCATATGACACATTTACATCATTTGTGCTCAATAACAGCAAAACATATAAAAGGTGGAAGGACATAACTGCTATTCATACAAGCACCAGCAGGGGCAGTTTGAATATGTGGGGTTTGAAAGGTTTGTGGAACAGCTTGGAAGGGCATAACGCGCATGCAAAGAACCTATCATTTACTGCCAGACATGCTGCCAGGTACCTGAGCTCCATAAGCTGACATTCATGACCACAGGAACACAGGATTTTAAAAGACTTCCAATGTTTCTGAGATAATTCTGAGAGTTTGAAGAAAGTTTTTCAACTAATTTTTACTCCAAACAATTCCTACTGAAGTAGGAATATT
The DNA here is from genome assembly GCA_030378365.1 of Hybognathus amarus. NCBI lineage: Eukaryota > Metazoa > Chordata > Actinopteri > Cypriniformes > Leuciscidae > Hybognathus > Hybognathus amarus. The sequence goes on along the minus strand of JAQIUQ010001910.1, from coordinate 216,168 downwards.
TGCATATATTGAATATAGATTTTATATTTGTAAATGAAAACTATGTGGTAAAAGAATAGCAACAGATGGAACAGAGCTCTTTTCTCTTTGTAATTCTGCTCGAACTCTTCCATGAGATCGTGGTTTTAAAAAAAAAGATTTCTAAAAATTGGGCAATTTCAAAAGCAGTTTAATCCGGTTCAAGTCAGTTCATGGTGGTCTTTGGTGTGAAGTGGGATGAAGCAAGAGGTTTTAGGTTAACTATGAGCATAGCAGGTTGAGCCCAAACTGTGCTTGGCAGCCATTTGGATCTGTGACCCCCTCCTCCTCCCCTCAGCCTCCCTCCATCACAGTCTGGGGCACAGAGCGGAACGCTTGGAAACTTTTTGGGCGAAAAGGGCAGCGATGTGTGTTGTGCTAGAGTCAGCACGCTGGGTCATGTCTGCGTTCCACACGGTAGCCATGGAACCTTACCCCCAGCATGCACCCTCCCGACCGTTCCACTCATTTACTGAATAGCCTGTTTCTCTTTTAGAACATACAACTTGCTGGAATTGTAAATGGCGGTAAATCTGGCCATTTTCGTGCAGTAATACTAGTGCCCAAAGTGAACACAGTCAACCCTGAATGAATTTGTTTAAAAATGTATATTTATATGACTCCAAAAATAAAAATTATTTTATATTATAAAATATTTAAATATATATATATATATATATATGTGTATATATGTATATATACACACACACACACACACACACACACACATATGTATATATATATATATATATATATATATATATAAAATATTTTAAAAAATTATACAATTATTAGGTCCACTACATGTTCAAAAGTTTCGATTTTTGCAAATGTTTTTGAAAGTCGCTTCTGCTCATCAAGGCTGCATTTACTTGATCAAAAATACAGTAAAGCTTGTACATCCATGGAATATTATAATTTAAAATTACAGTCTCTCAGTGTCACATGATTCTAATTTGCTGCTCAAGAAACATTTGTCATTATAATAATGTTTTAAAACAGTTGTGCTGCTAAATATTTACTTAATAATTTACTTAATATTTTGTGGAAGCTGCATGACATTTTTTTTTCATTATATTCTTCTGACTGAATTCTTCTGATATATATATATACATATATATGTATGTTATATTCATCAAATATATATATATATATATATATATGAAGAGGTCAGATTGCAACTTGCCATTTGAAATTTTCTTCTAGAATTATAATTTTTATCAAGCTTGTATATTTAAGTTCAGTAATTTCACTTAAATTACAATTAGTAGGTAATCTTCATTGCCATTTAAGTGAAATTACTGAACTTAAATATACAAGCTTGATAAAAAATTCTAGAAGAATTTTCAATGGCCGCTTAGAGGCTTTTGCATCTGATCTTTCATATATATATATATATATATATATATATATATATATATATATATATATATATATATATATATATATGAAACAATGCGAAAGCCTCTAAGTGCCATTTGAATTTTCTTCTCAAATTATCATTTTTATCAACTTGTTTAGTTCAGTAATCACCAAGAAGGGCATCAAATTGATCTAATGTGACAGCAGCATTAATAAAGGCTACTATATATATATATATATATATATATAATATATATATATATATATATAATTATTATATATATATATATATATATATATATCGCTGACACTTCTAATGCCTATAGTTGATCAATTTTGATGTTATAATAAATGACAGAAGTTAATAATTAAAACAAAATAACCAAAATGCTATTAAAAATTATTATTTTTAATATTTACAATGATTTGAACCTACATGGCTTATTTGAAACACAAAAATTGCGTTTAATGTTTCTGTTTGAAAACCGAAATTTTTGATTTAATGTAAAACACTTGCAGTGTGCAAACATTCTGATTATGAGAAGCTGATTTTATTGGTGCACTGGGAAGAGATGGCAGATCCTCTCGCTGTGAAGAGTTGGATGAAGTCGTTGAATGAAGCATGAGTGACGCTGAATTCAGAGCCTAGAGGATACCGATTGGATCACGGGGTTTCGGCTGAAAGCAAATGAAGCTCTCTGGCATCTTTGCAGAGAAACTTTGGAAATTTTCATACAATGCGTTTCATTTAAGGACTCGATTTTTGAATCTAATCATGTTCTCCTTGAAATGGAGGAAATGAAAACAGACAGTACATTGAGACAAATACAATATATATGGAAAAGCTAGAAAACATATCTAAATAGCAGATCATTAGACGGATAAATGCGTTTTATGAAAGAATATGAAGATGCTGGTGAAGTACATATTGAATGCTGACTTTTGAAAAGGTGTCTAAAATCAGAGTGTGGAAACAACACCAGCCGAAAATGACGTGAGTACACGCGCTACACGGTTAATAGGGTTCAATTTTAATGCCTCCGCTACGCAAACAGGGCCTGTGATTGGCTGTGGCTCTCTGTCTCGGGCCTTGACTGACTGACACAATGTTGGCTCAGTCAACACACACTAAAGAGTAAGTGTGGGTATGTGTACACTTTTCCTGAATGGTGCCCAAACATGAAAGTCTCCTTGTTGTGTTCATTCTTACAAGTACAACTACAAGAGGTGTGTGAAGGGCCAGTGAATCAACTGTTTTGATTTGTTAAGACCTGTCCAATTCGCACAGGCTTTGAGCTAAATTATTGGCTTGTTGCCTTTTCTGCCTCCTATAGTGACTTCTTTGTTTTGCAAGTGACCAACTACACTGATTGGAAATACAAGCCTAAAATGCACACTGCACCAGGTGTTAGGTATCAAATCCTTTCTAACAGATGAAAGCTCACCTTCAATAAGGGCAAATTACTCTCACAACAAATGAATGAAGTAGGTTAGGGAGGCATCTACAGAGGAACCCCATCTCTGTTCAGGGTCAGGATGCCCTCTTTAGCTCCTCATCAGGGCTCTATGACCCCATGCATACACCTCCCTTTCCTTTTTGCCTGTCCCACCGCAATTCTGAACCATTACATCAGACGTTCACAAGGTTTTACCATAACAAGCGTGTAATTCCCTTCAGCTTGTGCTAATAAACATGCTCTATACTCCTGAGATGAACATTCAGGTATGTGTTATTATGACATGTACGAAAGGCATTAGACAAAAATATTAAATAGGCTACTTAAAATTAGCTACAATTCTTAAAGAGACAGGTCACCCAAAAAAATTAACATTCAGTCAACATTTCAAACCCGACTTTGCTTTCTTTAAGGGTATGTTTTACACGGAAATGATTCTGAAGAGAAAACGCAAAAGTGGCGTTGCGTTATCACCTTTATTCTGCGTTCAGACGAGCGTTTTGGGTGGGAAATCCGCCATGCAGATGTTGACGCAAAAGTGTGTGAAATTCAATGTAGTATGCACTCCCAGGCGGGCTAGGTGGCGATGTGAAGCACTGCCACACAACAACAACAAATTGCGCGCCTGTGTACAACCTTCACTGTTCAGCAGACTTTTGCGTTTTTACCCTTTTACACGGGAACGTGGTGGTGGAGCGTTTTTAAGATTTCCATTCTGGAGGGTGGTTTCGCTTTTTGCGTTTTTAAGCCCCAAAACGTTGTCGCTGTGTAAACGAAAGGCACATCCAATACAATTATTTTACGTTTTAACCCGCAAACGTTCTTGTGTAAACAGGGCCTAATCTTAAAACGCTCCACTGTCGCATTCCCGTCTAAAGGCAAAAACACAAATCTGCACACGGTCACGCACCAGTACAGGAAAATAACGACCAACATGTTCGGATTATTTCCATACGTCGGACCTTCGAGTTGCCCTAGCAGCTCTGATTAACATACAGAGAGCCTTTTCTGCAGTTGTACGAAATATTCTCACATAGTATTACTGATAAAAGAAGGCGCATTGAAGGCGCATTGAGTGCTCCACATCGCCACCTAGCCGCCTGGAGTGCATACTACATCAAAATTTACACACTTTTGCGTGCACCATATACACAGATTTCCCAACCATTATGCTCGTCTAACGCAGAATAAAAAGTGAAAGCGCATCGCCACTTTTGCGTTTTCTTTCAGATTGATCCGTGTATACATAGCCTAAGTCTCTGTGTTTTTGCCAGTGGGGTTCAACGTTGTTTGCATAATAGTAATAATAATGTATTAAATTGATATAAATAATAAATTAATTATATATAATTAAGTTATAAGTATATAATAATAAAAAATATAAAAAAATTATTTATTTTATTATATTTTGAATAATATATAAGAGTTCAGATGCAAAAGCCTCTAAAATGCCATTTGAAATTTTCTTCTAAAATGACAATTTTTATCAAGCTTGTATATTTAAGTTCAGTAATTTCACTTAAATGACAATTAATAGGTAATCTTCATTTGTCATTTTAAGTGAAATTACTGAACTTTAATATACAAGCTTGATAAAAATGATCATTTTAGAAGAAAATTTCAAATGGCACTTAGAGGCTTTTGCATCTGAACTCTTCATATATATATATATATATAATATTATATTATTATATTTTAGTATAGAATATTTATTTATTTATTTATTTATTTATTTTGAATTATATATATATATATATATATATATATATATATATATATATATATATAGTATTTTTATGCCCATAATATATATAATAAATATATTGAATAGGCATAAAAATATAATATATATATATATATATATATATATATATATATATATATATATATATTCAAAATAAAATAAATAAATAAATATTCTATACTAAAATATAATAATATAATATTATATATATATATATATATATAGATTTTTTTGGATTTTTTTTATTCAAAATATAATAAAATAAATAAATAAATATTCTATACTAAAATAATCTGACTGCTTGATGAGTACATAATGTTATCATGTCTGGTATTGATTATCCGTTTTTAGAAGATTAGAAAAAATAACTTGACACTGTTAGGCATATTTTTTTCAGCCATCCCAAAGCATGAGGGTTCAAACTGTTATAAAACTTGGTCAAAAACGTACTGTCTGGTCAAAACGTCCTCAGTCAAGACATCAGGCACTTTGCAATGAATAGTTCAAACTGTCTGGAAAATATTTGGCACAGTTCATGCTCAGCAGTCTCTGCCAGCCCAGAGAGATGTGAATGTTGAGTCCTGTCCACCTGACTAGAGCTGGGCAATTAATCAGACAGCTGGCGCTCAGGGTTAATAGCTCGCGCATATTCAAAGGGAATGACTCTGAGAAAACAAATGACCCAAAAACACACATGCAGACACACTGAGGCATGAAAGGAAAAGAGAAAAAGACGCCAACCAAATCCCATTTCGTCCCCCAGCCTAAAGGTGCACATCAATGATAGTGAAAGGTCACATGAGACAAATGTGTTAGCTTGGTTTTGTTTGCTATGACTTGAGTGGCTGGAGGTGGAGGACAGTCACTTTCCAGACTGCAACTTTATCGACTTCCAGCTCCACTATAGTATTTGAATGAGGATTGTGGTTTAAATCAGTGTCATAAATGAAAGTTAAACTTGGAAGAAAGGGAGATATAGTCTGCCAACACCCAGCCACTAAACATTCCAGACATAAGAAGGCCAAGGGATCCACACCTGTGACAGGCCACTAGACTGTGTTAGTTAGCTATCAGTGTTGCTGGTGCGTTGCATTTGGTGGTTAAATTTTAAAAGTTTAGGTAGTGTGATGGAGTTTCAGTGCTTTTTACACACTGGCATGTTGTGTGCGTCAGTCTGTTGACATTTTCACTCACTGGCGCCACCCAGAGGTCAGAGGGAAAAAATCAATTAAAAACCGGTAAACAAAAATACAGAAAGAGAAAAAGTATTTCGCTTGTTGTTTACAGTCTATATGTTGTTGTACTTATTTAAATCATTTCTTTATATTTATTAGTTTGCTAAACAAAAGTAACTATATTTTTGAGTCAATGACGTTTTTAAATCTCATTATTTTATTAGTGTATTATTTCTATAGTATTATGCTATTTCAGTTTTAGTAATTTCATTTAAACTTAAAATTATATTTAAGCTAGCTGGCCAGGTTAACATTTGTAAATTTTAATTAATGTATTTCCATTTAATATTAATGCTTTATATCAAATAATAAACTGGGGGTTTATTATATCAAAATAGGATTAAAATATCAAAATAGGATTACCAAAAATCCTATTTTGATATTTTAGGGTGTAACTAGTCACAACTCTCGTGGTGATACTATCACAATGAATAGAGAAGCCTTATTAAGGGGAATCATTATGTCTTTAGCCAAAACAAAGCAGGACAAGTTCTCAGATTCACCTTAAACCCTGAAATTCAGGCCTAATTCAATCTATGAGTGGATCTCCATATCTTTCCACAGACATACTGCAAATCAAGTGCTTGATTTAACCCTCCTCCTCAAATTCACTCAATGTCCTCCACCTCCCACCCAACATACACAGCAATTAAACATTCAAAGGCAATTACCTGCATGGTTTCCTCTGCGATTAAGGCTAGGTTTGGAGCAGCCTCATTAATGCAGCGGCACGCAGGACGGCCATTAGTGGCCATGAGAAGCACAAACGTTCTTACCAAAAACCTGCAAAGAAAACACAGCTTAGTTTTCACAGAAATACACTTCAGAAACTTTCAATTAGGCTCATTTGAGGGAAGTTCATTCAAAACTAAGAGCCAGAACTATATTTATCTTATTTCTTAAGTTAATCTAATCATACAGCCAGGCACTAAAAATAAAAATAAGAATTATAATATATATATATATATATATATATATATAAATTTATCAAATTTTTATCAAACTTATATTAATCCATTTGTTTATGCCCATTTATTCAGTTTAAATTCAATCAAATAAAAACATCTAGCTGTGAGATGTTAAAGTCTGAAGTGGGAACTCAGATTGAAATAGCGAATAGTTCAGAAAGATGCTTTTGCAATCTCCTCAATAAAGGGCACTGAACCATCAGTTGTACAGTCTTCAGTCGTTTATAGGCAATAATGTCATAGTCTACTTTTATGACAATGTAAAACACAGTGATATTTTGCATCTAGCATGCAACTTTTATGTCTTTTGACCTTCAAGATCTGCTCAAGGACACTGAGCCATTTCACACCACCACTTAGCTCTTCGCTAACTGATACGCAATCAAATCTGCAAATACAACTAGATTTATCCAAGAAAGATCTGTTGTTTGTACTCCTATAACTCTGATATTTGGAAACTAGAGTGCTCACTTTAGTTTGGTTTTCCAACAATTATTTAATTTCTGTAGCCATTTCTGTATAGTTATTCTACATGAGTGTACACAGTCTAATGTGGTGAATCTTATTGCAACTGGGAACCTGAAGTGTCAAGATTTTATTCTGTCAGCAAATTGTCATCCTGTTCTGATGGCAGCAGTAGTAAGTTATCTATTTCCTCTTTATTTCATTTTTCCCAGCTGTTAATGTATAACAGATAAGGTGAGAATCAGCATTTCCCTTTAGCTCAGACACTAATCAATGTTTCTGCTGTGTGTGTGTGTGTGTGTGTGTGTGTGTGAGGGAGATCTAAATGGAGGTATTGTTTCACTGTAACTGTCCCTGCCAGTTTTCAGGCTCTAACTCAAACAAAGGACACATGAGAAAGGTTAAGGTGGTGGTTAACAGAAGATACATGAGTCAACTTATAAGTTTGGAGAAAAATAAATGTAATTTTTTAACATAAAAAATAAAAATATTGGTAACACTTTAGTTTAGGGTCCAGTTCTCACTATTAACTACTTGCTTATTGGAATGCATATTACTAGGATATTGGCTGTTTATTAGTACTCATAAAGTGCATATAAACGCCTTATTATGCATGACCATATTATACCTTGCTTAATTGCCGAACCCAATACCTGAACTCAACAACAACCTTACTAACTATTAATAAGCAACAATTAGGAGTTTATTGAGGCAAAACTCAAAAGTTAATACTAAGTTTACAGTGAGAAATTGGACCCTAATCTAAACTGTGACCATAATATTTTAAATATATATTTTATTTAATGCTATTTTTTTATTTTAATATTAATATTATTTTATTTAAATTTGGTTTTCAATTTGGTTTAAATGTATTTTTAATTAGTAGTAATTTATTCTAAAGGTCCAGAATATGAATTTGTATATATTGTTATATATTATATAAAATATGATATAATATATTTATATATATATATATATATATATATATATATATATATATATATATATATATATATATATATATATATATATATATATATATATATATATATATATATATTGAAAGCCATAATTATGTTTCTCTTCAGGTTTACAGTGCACTTAATGATGGATAGAGAACAAGTAAATATTTTCCATATATTTCTTTGCACACATTTATACTAGTTTTTATAATATTATTCACAATATAAATGAGTCTTTATGCATGAAAATAAATAAAAAATGTCCAAAAAAATATAACAAAAAGCAAATCAGCATTTCTGTGGCATCAAACCATTTGAAAATCTTGTTTAGGCAATGAAGATGAAGAAACTTTAATATCTATTCGGTAATGGGTTATTAAGATTAAGATACTAATTAGATCTCTGACATTTGTTGTGACATTCGTGAGTCTAGCGGTTATGTTGAGAGGTTTAGATAAAGAGGTTTGAGTGATTAATTATCAGTATCTAACCTGACAAAATGAATTTAATCAATGTTGTCCACATTATATTGCATCTGCAGCACCATTGTGAACTTTTGTAAAGATATACATTTAGCCATTACCTTTTAAATGCATCATTATATTCAAATTGCAAACACGAGGAGAGTATCAGCATGAAAGACCAATGCATTCTCATCCCAAGACGTCATATACTGACGCTTTTTCCAATGCGTATACATCCAACGCACATGGCCCCCTTTAGCGTCAATATATAAACACTCTTCAGTTATGGGTAGGTTTAGGTCTGGGGTAGGGTTAGGTTTAGGGTTAAACCACTAGGAGGCACCTTCTGGCCCATATATATCTGCGTCTCACATTGACGCTAAAAGATGCCATGTGCGTTGGATGTATACGCATTGGCAAAGGCATCAGTATATGACGCCCATATGAAAGACCCAGCGACTGGCAGATCAACATGCTCTCCGAAACAGCAGAAAATCAAATTAGATTGAATGGAGGATTTTAACTGTGACAAGATGATTGACAGGGCAGTTTACGGTGACAGGATGCACGCAGACACGCAACAGAGCTGTCCGTTAAAGGGATAGTTCACTCTGAAATTAATTTTTGGTATGTTTTAGCTTACCTCAAAGGCATCCAAGATGTAGGCGTCTTGCTTCCACAGTATTTTCAATTTTGACATTTTTCAGTCAAACCATTGTTGTCCATCAGTCATACACTGGAAGCTAAGGGGTCTCACCAAAAAGCATGCACAGAGAAGTCAAAATTAAACATGATTTTAATGGCTCGTCAATGTAAGTACACATTGATGGCCTAAGATACTGAAACGAAGCGTTTTTTGTGAGAAACGAACAGTACCTTTATATAGTCTTTACCTCGTGTAATCACAGTGACTGTCCAAGTGATTTTACCTTTCACTAAACATATTTAGAATATACGGAAACTGCAATGGAAGACGTAAAAGGTAAAACTTCCGAAATCTGAGCGTAACTATTGAGTGACGTCACACGGCAAGTGATCACTTCCGGCGTAACATTGAACTGCATTCAGTTCTGGTTCAGTTGGACATTGCACAACTGATTCAAATCACTTGGACGTGACTGTGATTACACCAAGGTAAAAATGATATAAATACTGTTCGTTTTCTCACACAAAGCTGCTTTGTATCTTAGGCCATCAATGTGTACTTACATTTACGTAAGTCATTAAATCATGTTTAATTTTGACTTCTCTGTGCATGCTTTTTGGTGAGTCCCTTAGCCTCCAGCGTATGACTGATAGACAACAACGGTTTGACTGAAAATTTTCAAAATTGAAAATACTGTGGAAACAAAGACACCTACATCTTGGATGCCCTCTGAGGTAAGCTAAAACATACCAAAATGTATTTCAAAGTGAACTATCCCTTTTAAAGATGATGTGGGAAGGATGTCCCAAAGCTTGCCTACTCTTTAGCAACACACTCAAAAGTATGTATTTTCTACACAAAAAGAGTACATACTTTCAGGCGTGGTAAAAGTAAGCGAATTGGGATGCAGGTAATGTCTACCAAAGACAAGGACAATCAATCGTGATTTGTCTGGATTGAAATACTGGAGGGGACTATGAAATCACCTCTTTAACAATAAGTTCCAGATATAACATATGATCCCAGACAACACAACCATGCAGGTTGTGTTTGCCGGTGTCTCAATGGCTGCGTTGCGAATCTCTGAGTGTATCTGCTTGCCATGTTCTTTCCGATGCCCCCTAAGGTCTCAATCTTGAGCAAATACCTGGCAAAATGCCACCTAATGTTAAAGCCAACGTTATCCATTATTTCATGAGTAAAGAGAAAAACTTCACACTCAATCGAACCATGGCGTCTGTCCCAATGTCTCAAAACACCTTCGCTCCCTTCGTCATCATCACACAGATTAATTTAACTCATCGCGCTTAACGTACTGCCAAAAAAAGTGCTTAGAAAAGATTCTTGTTTGCACGACAGCCCCTAAAGTGAGAATGAATTGAATCGAATCTTATCGAAGTGAGAATATTTGGACAGTCTTGTTTTGTTTGATGTTGTCACTATGGTGCTGGTGGCCCGATGGTCACCAAACCGGCCCTCTTTCAGAGTGGACTCTGCCTCTTGTCCCTTTGCTCTCCGTCTCCACGGTCCTCTGCTCCTCCGCTAATGAATTCATCTGCACATCTCCTTTCCTCAACCAGCACATTAACCCTGACCACTGGAGCCATCCTCATGGAAAAACGGTCCCTCTCCAAGCATGGAGAGCCGCATCGGATTGACCTTTCCACCTCGGCCCCCTCGCGACCCCTTGCTCTGAGTCTCGGCCCATCTGCATTTCAACACAGTGCCAGCGCATACTCAACCTCCTGCCCCTCACGCCATGACACATTGTCGACAGCTCGTGGGGTCTAAAAAACAGCCCTCCTGGGTGCCCGGACCGCATGCCACCGTGCTCGTTCACTACATTCAGGAATGAAGCTGTGGAAATGCATGGAGGATTTCTGTGTTGAAGAAAGAGGGAATGAAATTAAGTCATTGACTTGTCCACCCCCCAGATTGATCAGACATTACTACTCTACCTTTCACAACCCCCCTGCTGAGACGGTCTACCAAAAAAAAAGTTCAGCAATGAAATACACTGTAAAAGTGACGTATAGTTACACGTTACTACATGAACTTACTATAGCAATAACAGTAAATAAGGTATAGTTACAAGTAACTAACCCTGACCAAACCCTAACCGTAACGCTATAGTAAGTACTTGTAGTTATTAACTTTAAAATAAAGTGTTACCAATGTTTGTACTTTAAACTGTAAAAGACTGCAAAAATGCCAGAGTAAAAACAGTTAAAAAACAATAAGTAAAATTTACTTGATTTTTTCAAGGCAAGTTTTTTGCCACTGATATTTTTTGAGTTAATTTCACACATATAATTAAGTAAACGATACTTAACTAAGTTAAGTGAAAATAACATAAGAAATTAAGTAATTTTTATTTAGCTAATTAAAGATTAAGTAACTAATATCTATTCTATTTAATTGAATTTGTCTTACTACAACATTTTAACTCAAACAATAACATTGAATACAGTGTGTCTCATCACGTCTTCACATACAATATAGCATGTGTGAACGCAGACCTCAATACTTGGTAGACAATACACAATGACGATAACATTTGATAGACCGTTTTTGTGTGTGAATGTGTCATTTTAAGTAGAAAATGAACTCCAAATGTCACAAAATGGCAAATTACTAATCCTAACAACAAAAGTAATGATAAAAAAGTGTAAATACAGCTGGAAAACAGTGAAAAATCAACCTCATTAATTATTCATGGCCCAGTGCATGATGGGAACACCAGTATCAAAAAAGTTGAGTAATTTTACTTAATTTTATAATGTTGATATTTACGCTTTCATTTCTACATGATTGAATTGAGTTCTACTATAGAATTTACGTAATTTTTACATTCTTGCCTGAACTAACTTTTTTCATGTAAATTACATAGTTTTTTTCTGTAGTATTTACTTCACCACAAAATCATTTTTATCAGTGTATACCATTAAATACAAAACATATTGTTAAATCTGCAACATGACATCATGACTTTTGCGTAAACATACACGCCAATTTCAAGTCAAGTGGTGTGTTATATCTACGCATTTTGAGCTATCCATGTGTATCCGCGTGTATGTCTACGCCATTAATGTCCGAAGTGATTCCGCGTGTATGTACACGCCGTTAAATGTCCGAGCGAAACGAAGCAAAATGTAGATCTACATCTGGGAAGCGATTTTTTTTTCCTGAGGATGGTGGGGAACACTCATAAATGCTATTAACCCCAGTGACGGGTAGTTTTAGGGACGGGGTTGAGGTCAGGTCATATATTTATATATACAAGTAATAACGTTAAGTCAACGGCGTTCATAAACACGTTGAAAAGCAATTATGCAGTGTTGATGGCACGTCAAAAATGGAAATACGAATCTGGCGTATCATCACACAAAAATTCATGAGATCAAATCATCTGACTTTACAATAAAAAAAGCCATGAAACTGATTATTGCCTGTGACACTTCGATTTGATTGTTTTTCATTCTAATAATTGTTTCTTCTTAGTTTTTTGTTATGTGCATTAGAGATTTATGTTACATCTTATGTTGTTTAAACAACCAAAATGGTGTTTTGTATTTTTGTGTCTTGACATGGTGCACCTTCGATATATTTATGTATTTCATCTCAGTTATCTACTTGAACTTGAAGATGAACTTTGAATCATCGTGTGGATTTGCTTTACGCTTATTGTGGTGCTTGTCCAAAACTGATTTTAGTAGCACTGTAAAAAATTATATGATCAGTAAGCTATGGCAACTTGGCAACTTATGTTTTTACATTACTTTAACTCATCAAGTTTTCAAGTTACAAGTTTAACAAGATTCAACGGATTTTGTAAGTCTGTTTTAGTATAATTTAAGTCTGAACGACTTGTACAATCAAGTTTATTGTACTTTAAATTGAACTGAAGCAATATATAAAAATAGGTGGAATTGTTTTATAGTGCTAAGCAGAAAAAAGCTTTTGAAGTTACCAGTTTAATGTTTTGTGTGTGTAAATTGCAGTTTTAAAGTGCAACATTTGCAGGTTGGGTTTACATTTTTACTGTATTTTTACAAAATTATTCCACAGTTACTAAACAACCACAGCTATCCATTTGTTTTTCCGCTGTAAATTTTTTTTGTTGGTTTAACTTAAAAAAATAAGTAACCTGGTTGCCTTAAAATTTTAAGTTCATTGAAATGGAAAAATTGAGTTAATACAATGAAGGTGATTGATTTAATCACCAGAAACTCAAAATATTATGTTATCTGAACTACATAAATGATCTAAGTTGATTTGACAAAAGAAAAAATTTTGAGATTACAAAATCATGAAAATATTTTTTACAATGAAAACAACAGGCCTTTTTATTTTTATTTTTTTACAGTGTAACATTATTTTTGCCCACCTTTAAAGCTAAAGGTAGAGAGCATAACCGGCCCATCAGATCATGCAACTTGTTAAGGAGAAGGCAATCTATAAATGAAAAAAGAAAAAGTCATAAACCTACACATTTGTGGTTTGGTTGAACTGTTCCTGGCTTTCTCGAATAGGCTACACCCCGGAACAAATAACTCTATCCGAGTTGGACCTTAACGAATTACATTAAAGCACAACAAATACAGTTCAGTTAGCAAAGGAATGACTCTGAGCCTGATTTTCTAGTGAGTCATAAACATAAATCACAAGTGTGCAGTCAAAATCCCTGACAGCCGTACATTTTAGTAAATCATTAACAAAGCACGACTGATTTCAAAACAAAATGACAAAATGACATTTCACAAAATGAGCATCTTTCAGTCAATCATAAACGGGTTGATTCCCAAATGAATGACTCTTATGAGCCCAAATTTTCAGAGAATCAAAAACATAAATCACAATAACAGCATTTTGATTCCCAAACAAATTACTCTTATGAGTCTGTTCATTTTAGTGAATTAATATGAGGGTAAAAAAAAAACACTAATGGCTCTTATAATACACACAGCTGTGAGAGTTACACTGTAAAAATGAAAATGCTTTATCTAATCAACAGAATTGTGGCAACAGATTACAAGCAATTTTATGAATTAAATTTAACAAATTAGAATTGAGTAATAATTAATCAAATTATTCCTTAAAGGGATACTCCACTTCTTTTGGAATAGGCTCGTTTTACAACTCCCCTAGAGTTAAACAGTTGAGTTTTACCGCTTTTCGAATCCATTCAGACGATTTTCTGATATTTAGATGAATATCAGTAACCAGACAGTTTCTGGTCTCATTGACTTCCATAGTAGGGAAAAAATATACTATGAAAGTCAATGAGACCAGAAATTGTCTGTTTACTAATATACTTCTATATCAGAAAATCGGCTGAATGGATTAAAAGCAGTAAAACCTAACTGTTTAACTCCAAGAATGGTAAAATGAGCTTATTTCCAAAAAGTGGAGTGTCCCTTTAAAAGTTAACCATTTAAAATGAATAAAGTTAACACCAAAAACATTTACGAAAATATCTCACTAACAGACATATGTCAAAGATTTTATATTGCCAACATTGAAGACACCTGATGTTTACAAGCAGAATCACTGAAGGAGAAAACCATAATTTTAGAACAAACACCGATCATCATAATGGTGACTTAAATTCATGTTTTTTTGGTTGTTGTAAGTTTTACTCATTTTAAATGGTTAACTTTTAAGGAATTAATTTGAATAATTATTACTCAATTCTAATTTGTAACATTTAATTAATAATATTGCTTGTAATCTGTTGCCACAATTTTTTTGATTAGTATAAAGCGTATTCATTTTTACAGTGTAGATGCAGATTGGTCGTTCATGTGAAAATGTGCAGTTAAACATATGAGTAGCAAAATTGTCAATAAATAAATAGGCCTAAATGAAATGTTAGCACATTTTTCTGTCAATACATCATTTGCTGTATACTTAAGCCTATATCTGGATCACATTTATGTATATTTTTCCCGATATATCTTCCTCAAAAATATTAAAAGAATCATAAACTTAACCTTATAAGGAACTTTGATAATCAGTGAAAATGGATTGATCCTAACATTTAGATGATTAGACACTTTACAAGACAAAACTACAGGTGATTTTTTTTTTATCTCTCATTCCTCAGATTTACCACAGCAATGATCTTTGGGATTAAACCTTAACCAATCCATCCATCGGTGCAGTGCAAACATGAGCGAATGACAGAGAGAGAAGAAGGTCCTGCCGCAAATCGCTCATTGAGCGTGGAGCGAAGCCTAAGGTTTCTCAGGAACACTCATAAAGCATTGCGCCGCTTTACAACCCCATTGCTCAACATCACATGCCTTGAGAGACGGGATATTACCTGAGATAAGGCAAGAGGGATCAAGCTTGGCACCAATCTGACCTCTCCCTCCATCCCTTCACACACACAACCACAGGGAGTGGGACATTTTCATAAGGGGGGTTCCAGACCTCCTAGGGCTTCCTGAATGACATTAAAAGTCAGGCACTGATGCACAGTAGCTATGTGATGTATTTGCTAATACTCTCTCCCTGAACCACTGATCCCAGGACTTTAATACGTCTTGCCGGAAAGCAGTGGAGAGTGAGATGTTTTGCCGAAATCAAAGAGGATCAGTGTGGTACCGCAAGGACTGTGTCACTTGTAGATTCTATAAATCATGTCTTGGGTGATAAGCTAATTGCCTTATCCTTGACAGCAGCTCACTGAGAAAGCAATAAAGGGGCAGGATTACAAGATGTAGAGCCATAAAGAGCTGGCCGAGCAGGCGGTGGAGAAAGAGGGAAGAGGGAATGATGCAAGAGAAAGCGCAATTAGAAAGTAGGACTAAACTAATGGTGAGAGCAAAGACAGCAGGATGTTTTTCTTTGCCTGAAGGATCTTAAAGCCTGGTGAAAATGACAGAAAAGGCACCAAGCAAGGCTATCAGGATAATGTAGATCCAAGAAGTAACTATTCCTTCCTTGTCTGTTCGTATGTTGAATCAGAGGTCAAGAGGAGAACAACTTTCAAGACTGTTGCGGGCCTCATAAAAGACTTCAGTGCATCACCTTTGCCCTGTTTCCTGTAGTATCACTGACACTGTTGGCCAACAAGATCTGAACAATGTTACAGAGTCTCCTTCTATACTCACACCGTTCAAATGCTTTATACGAACTCTATTTATGCTCACTGAAGACTGCATTTGTGTGATACATTATGCTGTAAAATCACAGTAGAATTGTGAAATATTATTGCAGTGTAAAATAACTGTTTTCTATTTGAATATATTTGAAAATGTCATTTATTTCTGTGACGTAAAGCTGATCATAACTCACATGATCTTACAGAAATCATTCTGAAATCGCTGCTTTATAGCATTTCTTGATGCTCAAGAAACATTTCTTCTTATTATTATCAATGTTGAAAAACTGTTATGCTGTGTCATATTTCTTGAGTTCAAAAAGAACAGCATTCAAAAGAACAGCATTTTTGGGACATTATATACAAATAATATCAATTTCAATATTCATAATATATTTCATAATATATTTTTTAAAACATGTCTTTATGACCACAAACTTTTGAACATGTACTGTACTTATTATTCTCATAAAAGTCTCATATTTATCATAAGAGATTTGTATATTTGAAAATGACACACTACCGGTCAAAAGTTTAAGGTTGGGTAAGATTTTTTATGTTTTTAAAAGAAGTCTCTTCTGCTCACCAAGGCTGCAATTTTTTGATAAAAAGATACACAAAAAAACACAGTAATATTGTGAAATATTATGACAATTTAAAATGACTTTTTTATGTTAATATATATTAAAATGTAATTTATTCCTCTGAAAAAAAGCTGAATTTTCAGCATCATAACTCAGTCTTCAGTGTCGCATGATCCTTCACAAATCACTCTAATATGATGATTTTATGCTCCAAAAACATGTATGATTATTATCCATGTTGAAAACAGTTTTTTACATTTTTATTTCAGGATTCTTTGATGAATAGAAAGTTCAAAGAACAGCATTTATTTCATTATAATCTTTTCTAACATTATAAAGGTCTCTTACTGTAACTCATCCTTGATGAATAGAAGTATTGATTTCTTATTTATTTCCCCAAAAATAAAATACAAATTCTTACTGACCCCAAACTTTTTAAAGGGTAGTGTTTAATGTAACAAAAGCTTTCCATTTCAGATAAAAGCTGTTCTTTTGAACTTTCTATTCATCAAAGAATCCAGAAATAAAAAATGTAAAAAACTGTTTTCAACATGGATAATAATCATACATGCTTTTGGAGCATAAAATCATCCATATTAGAGTGATTTGTGAAGGATCGTGTGACACTGAAGACTGGAGTAATGATGCTGAAAATTCAGCTTTTTTCAGAGGAATATAATTACATTTTAATATATATTAACATAAAAAAAAATAATTTTATTTAAAATTTAAATTTTAAAGTTCATTTTAAATTGTCATAATATTTCACAATATTACTGTGTTTTTTGTCTATTTTTTATATCAAAAAATTGCAGCCTTGGTGAGCAGAAGAGACTTATTTAAAAACATACAAAATCTTAACGATCTTAAACTTTTAACCTGCATGTATGTGTGTGTATATATATATATATATATATATATATATATATATATATATATATATAAAGAAAACATGTAAGTACATTTGAAATAAACTTCTTCCATAGTAAAATCACATGAAGATCAAAAAAAGGGATGAAATAACTATTTGTAAAGCGTAATATGTTGCGTTATGGGGGCGAGGACCTCTGCTTTGTTTAGTGAATCAGGTGAATGGCAGTTCCAGGCCTGAAGTGTTGTGTTCAGCGTGACTGCCTCAGACATTTCCTGCTCAGTTTTGTTCGGCCCCATGGCTGCCGCTCAATTTTGAGCAAAGCTATTAGAACAAACTTCTCTTGGGGGCACAAAGGTAGATTGGGCATGACGCTAAGAAGCTAATCGCCCAAATGTCCCCTGCGCAAGGACGAACTTTGAGGACTGAGGACAACTGATCCGAAATAGAAAAGAGGATCTTAAGGAGTTTGAGCATTTCTTTTGATCTAAAGAATTTAGATTTGAAATAAATACTTGTTCTTTTGAATACTACTAATTCAGGGATGCACGATATATCGGCAACATTATCGATCTCGGCCGATAAATGATCATTTTTAATGTTATCGCTATCGGCCCAACAAGAACATTTAGCCGATATCCAAAAGCCGATAAATAATGCATTATTTCCTTCAGCTTAGGCACTTCCAATGTGCACTGTTCAACATGATGCTTTTAAATTGCTTGAAATATGATTGAAATCACTTTAAAAAAGGAAAATCCAGTTAAAGTGCAAAATGTGCAGCAGCAAGTCTGTCATATCTGGCTACACAACATTAAAATAAGAACATCATAAGTGTGTTTGTATTTGTTTGACTTTTAATGAGGAGACTTTTTTATAATCAGGCTCTCAAAAATTGTCCAAAAATTTTGGATTTAGATTTATCGGCCAATACATTGGTTATCGGCTTTCAAATATAAAGAATTATTGAGTTCTAGATATCTGGACAAAAATGTCATATCGGTGCATCCCTACTACTAATCAAAAAGTCACTGTTTCCGCAAAAAAATATTAAGCAGCACAATGTTTTCAACAGCGATAAGAATGTTTCTTGAGCAGCAAATCAGCATATTAGAATGATTTCTGAAGGATCATGTGACACTGAAGACTGGAGCGGTGATATTGATCACAGGAATAAATTACATTTTAAAACATATTAAAATAGAAAGCAGTTAATTTAAACAGTAATATTATTTCACGGTATTAGTTTTCACTGTATTTTTTATCAAATAAATGCAGGCTTGGTGAGCAGAAGAGGCTTTAAAAAAATCGTACCAACCCCAAACCTTTGAACAGCAATGTTAATTTTAAATAAATAAACAAGCAAGCAAATAAATAACGTCAATATAAAAAAAACTGATGTGATGTATTTTTCTAGCTCTAAAAATTCTGACTATGTGTTCATCTTTTTTAAAAGCTCTTTCTTCTTCTGCCTCAGCATAATTCACCTCTTTTAATAAAATAAGTGAGAAAATCATTAACTCTTTCAGGGGAAATCCTCCTATCCAGCCTACAAACATCACAGTTCTTTGTTGAAATCACCAAACTATGATCTTGATAAGGACAATGGGGAGTTTCATTAAAAGAGACATCTTCATTTCTTTTGTGGTTTGCACTACTTGATATCAGAAGATGGGACTTTTCCAACAATTACATTCAGAAATTTAATGGAAAACATACAGGTGAAACTCAAATTTTTGTGCAAAAGTTAATTTATTTCAGTTATTCAACTTAAAATGTGAAAGTAATATATTATGAAGACTCATTACATGCAAACAGAGATATTTGAATCCTTTATTTGTTATAATTTTGATTATGGCTTGCAGCTTATGAACCCCCCACATTTAAAATTAGAATATTGTGAAAAAGTTATTATAGCTGTAAGCCATAATCATCAAAATTATAACAAATGCTTCAAATTTCTCACTTTGCATGTAATGAGTCTATATATTAGTTACACCTTTTAAGTTCAGTTACTGAAATAAATTAACTTTTGTACAATATTAACATTGTGTGCACAGTCATTAACATTTGAGTTTCATCTGTATATAGGATAAACACACATTCATCATCATATCACAATATGACTATTTCATAAATATAACAATCTAATCTGGCTCTAGCAAATACGGCAACCATGGATTAAAGACCTGCCCTTCCAAAGCACTGGAATAAACTTACAAAACTGCCACAGCCATAAAATCAGAAAAACAAAGAGCCATGCTCCAGCCCATCTTATCACACATTATGGGCTGTAAAACAGAACCGAAAGACTCTTGAGCTCCTCAGGTGTGATTGGTCTCTGAATTCACATGATTAGATTCAGCAGGTTAATACCAAAACACCAGCATAGCATTATCAGTTACAAGAATGTTACCATAGTCGACAAGTAACATTATGTAAATAAATCATATATCAGAACAAAGTAATAACATGTATATATGCAGCGAAGTGAATCAAAGGGCACAGTCCTTCAGCCGATTCTTGAATCTGATCAAAAATACAGATTTCACTTAAAGGGATACTGTAGTTCACTTTGAAATTAATTTTTGATATGTTTTAGCTTACCTCATCCAAGATGTAGGTGTCTTTGTTTCCACAGTATATTCAATTTTTATATTTTTAGGTCAAACCGTTCTTGTCTGTCAGTCATATAATGGAGGTATATGGGGTCCACCTCAAAGAGCATGCACAGAGAAGTCCAAATTCAACATGATTTAATGACTCGTAAATGGAAGTACACATTGATGGCCTAAGACTCGAAACGAGCGGTTTGTGTGAGAAAACGAACAGTATTTATACAGTTTTTACCTCTAATTTGGACTTCTCTTTGCATGCTCTTTGAGGTGGACCCCATATACCTCCATTATATGACTGACAGACAACAACAGTTTGACCTAAAAATATCAAAATTGAAAATACTGTGGAAACAAAGATACCTACATCTTGGATGCCCTTACGGTAAGCTAAAACATTAAATATTAATTTCAAAGTGAACTATCCCTTTAATGTGCAGTTAAATACCATATAGACTTCCATCTATCTATCTAATCTATTGTTCTGTCCATATCTCTCTCTCTCTCTCTCTCTCTCTCTCTCTGCCTGTCTGTCTATCATTATGTCCATCTGTCTATCCATCTCTCTCTCTCTAATCTAATCTAATCTTGACAAGAATCTGACAGTATTATAGTATTAGAAGAATAAGATACTATTTAAAGTTTGTCTTGCCATTTCAAGTTTAGCATAGTCCTCCTAAAAATGTGTTTGGAGCTTAAAATGTGTTATAAAAACATGAAATCGCCAAAGCCAGTTTTCTCAAATATTACCTTTTTCCCTCAAAACAATAAGTTCAGATCTCTGAACAATTAGTTTCTTGTTCACAGCAGGTTTGTATTTCTTATTGATTTAGGCAAATTGCATGTGCTTTGGCACATGTCTGCAAAAGTACAATTATCTACCATTTGAACAATGACTAAATGCACACGGCTTGTTGATCAAAACTGATGAGTTGATTCTCAGTGAAATTGTCAATCTCTTCACAACTTCTAAACATTCTTTCATCGTGTGAGCCATCACATGCAAAATTATCCATTATCCATTATATTCCATAAATATTTATGACATGGAATGTTTGTTGCCTAAATTGGCAAATTACCTGCTCATTGTAATGAAATAAGAATCACAATCTTATCAACCAATCAAGTTTCGATATGCTATGATTGGATATGATAACATGGAGGAACATCACATCTGTGAACAGCAACAACAGTATTGTATGAATACATGTGTATTTTACATTACTTTTTTCTAGAAATGTGTTACATGTTAAAAAAACTCTTGTCATGGAAAAGCAATAGGAAGATATGTAACTAAGAGGATATTGTATCTTGTTAGAGAAAGACATAATGGTGTGTAAAAATGAACAAGCAACTGAGATTATTCAGTTTACATGTTGCTGCAAAAATAAATGGACTGTAAATAAAAATACACTTGTCTTTTTGTGTACTACACTTGTCCCAGTCCATTTTACCTATCTCTGAATCTGTATAAGACAGGACTTTTCTTGTGAGGTAAAGTAAGCCAACAAAAAAGTAGGGGAAAAGCATGAAACTTGTTGGCTGTAAAACAAAAACTTCATGGTGGAAAAGCATCTTAACATTTTGACCAGTGTGGCTCACGCACGGAGACAACAATACTTTTTATTTTGGTCGCATTGGCCAATTAACTGACACTTTAACTAAGGTTTTGAAGCACGAATTCAATGTTTAGTCACCCACTTTAGTTACTACTAAAACCTTACTACGTTTTACAGACATGCAATAGAGTTCTGATGTTCCAGAAAAGAGTTGCGACACTTAACGTTAGTTTTAGAGAATGTTAAGACTGTGAGCGACTGAGATAAACGGTAACGTTAGCTAAGACTTGATTCGCCATTATGACGTCACTAACACAAAGCCTCTAAGACCTTAAATTCCCTCATATTTCTTTTATACAACTACAGGTGTGTTAGAAGTGTTGACGCTTCGTCACTCACCATTTTAAACGAATGTTTCCATGTCAGCAGGAGCATCATCATTCAGGCTGTAGGTAGGCCTCATAGACATGTCTAGGCCTCACCAGAGATGTGCGATGAGAGGGAGCCCTCTATTGGCCCAGTGTTGATAATGGCTGCTGCAGGTCCTAGGCCCAGATAGAAGAACGAGCGACAAAAAATACACAATAGCAAGCAAAATCTTTCAATCACGTTTTAATGAATCTGACAGGCCGCTTTTGTCAATGGCGGTACCTGAGTGGGCTTTTGGCATATGCTATGTGCAAACCATAAAGACATATGATCAGGTGCAGACATAAGAAAAAAAAGACACATGCAAATTAATTCTACTCCGAAATAGCAGAACAGCAGACAGGAAGACGAGAAATACATCTGTTGTGCGATCAGACCTTACTAATTACATTCAGAAACCTGTTCTGCAGACGATTACATGAAAAGACTTGACGACAACATGTTATTGGCTTGGTGGTGTTAGTATTTTGTATTATGACTTACATGTGATGTTTTTGCTCTTAAACTTAATTACATCTGCATGTCAATTACATACATCTAATCCATTGTATAGTCACATAACACATTGCCAAAAGTCAATACTAGCTCTCTCAAAACACAATACCTCAGACATCAAATGAAAAGAAAATATACATTTTACTGCAGAGGTAATCAGACAAAAACATTCCTTCTAGAACAAAATGCTTCCAATCAAACTATACAGATCCACCTCCATTCAACCAAATGTGCTTCTAGGCTTGGCCCCAATACCCCAAAAATGACATGTAGCACATGGCATTCAAAATATTACAGCACTACGTCACCAAAAATATATCCATTTATAGCAGACATTTGTGCTGGTTAATACTCACATTTTCTGACTTCCGCAATTATGCTTGTTTGTTCGTTTTTTTATTTTATTTTTACAACATATGTGCTAGGAAAAACCTGCAAGGACCATTAACAAAAACTTGGGGCCTCTAATGAAAAGCAATTTAACTGCAACATGTACACAAGTAGTATGGGATATGATCCATGCAGTTGTGCACAGCCAGCATAGTCATGGTATGGTCTCATTTAATATTTCGTTGATGACATCAGCCACCAGTGCATCACAGTCTTCACAGGAGATACATTCTACGGTCTGGTCCGGTCTAGATTCAGCCAGATTTGAAGAGGAGAATGGCCACCTGGCCCAAGTAGAAGTAGATGAAGTGTTTTGTCTCATGGGTCACGTAGCTGCCGAAGTTCCTTCCCACAATGCAATGCCACGTAGGATTGTATTTCTTCTTGAACTCCTGTAACATGAGACATGGTTTTCAGCACAAGGAAATGCAAACGGAACAAAAATACAGGGAGTCTAAGGGTCTAAGATAACAGTATGGCTCAAATCTCACCTTTTTGATGTATGCGGCAATGTCCTTCTCTATGTTGTATTTCTCCATGGCCTGTGTAGCACAGTCCACCGCATCCTGCTGCATGTCTTCAGACATGTCGGCATTCTTGATCACAGCCTTCCTGTCAGTCATGGTGCCTGAAAAAAAAAATAAAAAACAAACTTGGTTAACTTAAGTCTCCACTTCCACTTGAAACAGTGGGGCCTTTCATGGGTGCTTCTTCCCTGACAATGGCAGGTAAATTCCTGACAGAAAGCCATCAACAGAGAGGATCTGATTTGTTAAGGTAATTCAAATCAGATGTCACTAGATACTTTCATGAGAACCAAGCGGCAGATCTTTCAACAAAACATTAAAATTACCATTTGCAGCTAGTCAATGAAGGCCATATTTTCATACTACAAATGTTAGGCCATGAGAACCTAGGCAAACTGTGTTCAAATTAAGTAAAATTCTGTATAAAAGTACGTAAACAATGATGCATTTGCTCCAAATGCATGCAAACTACTATAAAGCAGCGCTGAAAGAGCATGCACAGCTACGTCAGCACTTCAAGTTCACACCATGCTTATTTAGCAGTGAAACTAATAATCATGGTGGCAGTCGACCAAACGACGATTTACGGTCTGGATCATCTATCAAGACATTGACAGGTCAGGATGGAGGAATGCTACGTCACACCTCCATTCACAGCGTGCGCGTTTGATGCTCCAGTAGATCAATGAAGCTTAGGTGCACGCGGCGTTCTCATCATCTTCATTTCAAAGTCAAATTCATCTTTGCTAAAGCGATATCGTCCCCCCTCCCCAAAAAACGCGATTTAAATGTCCAAAACGAATGTATCCGGCTCAAAATACATGCTAGATCATTCTTTGAACATCACTCGAGATGGTAAACTATTCCACTCACCTGTCAACAATATTTGGCAAGAGAAATGTGCTGTTCAAAACAGTCGCCGTACGAGCTTTCGTCGTTTTGGGTGTCCCTTTGACGCTAGGAGAAGAACATAAGGATCAAGTCAAACGCTGACTGGTGCGCGCGCTAAAATCCCTGGCTCTTCACAATGCCGTCCTACACAGCGCTCGCCATTGGCTGCAGACCAGCCGCTCCCTGCGCCCCTCTGCCAGCATCTTATTTCATCCCACAATGCATCTTTAACCGGAGACCAGAGGTAATGTGCTTGTTTGGTTATAAGCCTCGGGACTGTGTAGGCCACGAAATAGCTTAAATTAGAGTCGGTGGACCATCACGTCACAATAAATTATTGCAAGGTTAGAGAGGTACCTCACGGTCACAGTCCCACGCAGTGTAATGTAACCAGAAATGAATAAATGTAATGCTTTAGGTTCCAATTCTTTTAGAATTTTTATAGAATGTGTCATTCTGATTTCTACAGAATAAGAATTCACATTTAATTCAGTTCTTGAAAAGTGCACTTCCATACTACAGATAAGTTAGTAAAAAACTACTCTATTCTAAGTACATAATAGAAATACTATTGCTTACTGTGGTTTATAAAATTCAACTGATTGCAAAGAAACTCAAGTTGGCATCAGACGGATTCAACACTCGACAAAACACAGTTCTAGTTCATTTCACGTTGGATAGGACTAACATAACGCTTTGAGAGTGTTTTGATTCACAAAAACAGAGCCTGTGTTCACGAGTTATTATTTTGAGAATAAATCTATTCCTTACATAATTCCTTATCCCGAATGCAGTTTACAGTCGCTAAGCAACGTCTTTTTGTCTTTACATCCCTGACATGAATGACTAACATTCTCATGTAGAAAACATATAGTTTTAAGTTTCTGCTGTTCATTAAAATGATTTGGACATTTAGTTTAAATATATAAAATAAAAACAGCAAGCAGGAACGTTCTTCAATTCTTGCATTCCACCTAAATCTTACGGACTTCAAACATCATAAATTTTAGCAAATTACAATTTAAGATTAGACAGAATACTAATTTATATTCACCCATTCAGAACCATTAAAAAGCAAATGAATGCATCATACAACGTTTTGTACCAATGAAACCTTTATTTAGGCAAAAAACGTCACTAAAAGAAACAAAATGCTAGTGATGTTAAAGCATCTACTGTCCACATTGGGACAGTGTAAATATTAAAAATGCCCGAGTATACCCCCAACCCAAAAGATACTTTTCCCCATTTACCATACGGTTCCTGTCGACTCCATCCCCACAGATTGCTCCAGCCTCTGCTCCTCCAATGTGTTAAATGTGAAGGGCCAAATCGTCTACATAATCCACTGAGGTATAAAGAAAATAAAGGGGGCAGGGAAGTACTTTTGAACTGTGGTCTTAAAATCCTATGATCCTGGGAGCAATTGATCCTGTTCCATGTATCCAGCAATCCCTATCCTATCTTCATTATGTACTGATCCCAGTGATCCGGCATCCACTTGAGCCTCTCCTCCAATCCAAACCTTAAGATACCAGCAAAATCAAGACAAAGGAGGTAAAGAGTTAGAATCAAATCCACTCAAACCTGCCTTTCGTTGATGCATGCATACAGCATTAAGGCCAAAACAGACTAACCTAACACTAAGACTGATTTAAAGTTGCATCTATGAACACAAACCCAACTAGTACATCTTTACAATGCAAACAATGTCATCTGATTACCTAAAATTTGCAGTTACCCAAATAACGTCCTGTAGGCCAAGAATAGTATTTTTCTAGATGTAATGAAAATTTCTAGTGCTCAAATTCACCCTTTTACGCAACAAAGTATAGATTTAGTAATCCTTTATTACAAAGCATCAGTTCTGCGTCACGTCTAGAGGAAGACAGCATAAAACAGTTGTTGTGGATCCCACTATCCCATTAAACATACATGGCATTTACAAAAATATTGGGAGCCATTACATAACCCTTTGTTTGGTCTATGAAAAAGACATGTCCACTTTTGTATTTAAAAAAAAAAGAGATGGGCAAAACAAAAGGAAGTCAGTTAAAAACGAACGTTTAAAAGTAACCAAATGGATGGGAGAGAAGACGAAACACAGGACATTTATCAGATCATAAGTCTCACAAACCAAGAAGGTGGGGATTAAAACATGTGTGGGTTTTGTGATGTGTAATGACTATAAAAAAACAAAAAACACAAATGGTTCACGGCCTCCACCAAAGAGGTGAGAAGAGTGGAGCACTTTAGGAGCGAGAGCGGAACGGCTATGGCGAGGGGAGTACTGCGGGGATCCTCGGCTGCGCGTGGGGAGTAGCTTCGGCTCACGGTTCTTTGCTGCGGCTGCGACTCCTGCTGCGAGCTGCGGCTCCTTGACCTTGATCTTCCATAGCTCGCACTGCGGGGACCGTCCACCTTCACGCGGATGTACGCAGTTTCTCCCTGGCAGAGAAAGAACTTTCCACTGAGCAAACGTGAACGAATAATCATGCTAACATTACACATCACTATACTTACCAACATTTGGTTGCCCTCAAAACACCAGTATTCCCATTTCCATTAACCAGTAAGCACCGACTACACAAGACGTCTAGTTTGACATGGTTTACCTTTGGCATTCACAAGGAGAGGTCAACCGATACTGGATTTTGCTGATACTAACTACGTTTGGAAATCTGTCCGATAAGAGATTAATTGAACAATAGCATTCAAAACCAGTAATATGAACGAAAACTTAACAAATTAGTGCTGAACGGTTACAAAATTAACAAAAGACTTAATTTTTTGTAATGAATTAAAATAACTTTGTCATAAAATAAGTGTACAAGAGAAAAGAAAATCAGTTTTTCAGAATGTAACTTTTAAATGGCATGTACTAAATTTCTTGTGTATCAAGTAACTAGTAATTACTTAAACATTTTTGTAAGAAAAAAAGTTTGTAAAACTAAAATCAGCGATTTCTGTGCACACACATTTGTGATTTTATATAAATATACAGCTGTTGCTTGGTCTTATGACGCAACTGAATAAGCCAACGCAAAAAAACAGGCAGCATTTGCACATTAACAAGAAATTGATTCATTTAATAATAATGTAGAACTCTCCAGCTATGTGAAACACAAATGAGCATCTATGGGATATTCAAATTAACCAATCAGTTATACCCATGATCAGCTTTACCAAAACGTGGATGTTTTTCACATAGATAAAAACACGGTTATGTATTTGAATTATACTGAAGCTGCTTTGAGTGATATATAGATGTTTTATTTATATAATCATTTTTTTTTGTTTTTTTCCCTCAACAACCACAGATTAAGCAGCAAAAACAATGACAGGTTAACTTACAACATATACCTTTTGCTTATCCAGAGATTTTGCTTACCTTAAGAATATTCCAATGCTAAGCATATCCAAATGTTGGGATTAAAATCTCAAACCTACCTCATGCGACACGGAATTTTGTGTTATCCAGTTTGCGAACGGCGTAGGTCATGTCTTCTTTGCGAACAAACTCCACCACACCAGTTCCATCTCCGAAAAGCGATCAGCGTAACATACATCACCTGCTTCACGCATGTGATCCTTCAGATCCTGCCAGCTACCACTCGGTGGAAGCCCTGGAATGGAATACAACAGTCAATACAACATCAAATGGCTCTTAAATCAGCAGAGCTCTGACCATACTTTACCTGAAACGATAACTCTGTACTCTGAACGCCTGGAGGGGGTCCATATCTACCCCTAGGAGCCCACCGCCTCCGCCGCCGCCGCCACCACCACCTCCCTCCACCGCCGCCACCTCCGCCAAAACCACCTCTCCCCATACCCCTCCCGCTTCTCGGAAACTCCACTCGAAGACGATAGCCATCGTAGTCATAGCCATCACGAGCATAAACAGCATCTTCAGCATCTCTGAAGGAGGTGGAGCAGAGAAAGCATGTAAATATCAATGTCATGAAGAGCCAGTCAGTGCAGCTAGGGGTTGTACTGAGATAAACTACTAGGGTCCTAATCCTCAACCACTAATCTGACTATCTAGTTAAGAACACATCACTGTGAATTGTATTTACCTTTTTGAAACTGATCATTTTATTTTAGACAGGAACACTGATATATTTTCATTTATAAAGTCCTAGCAGGTTTGTTACCAGATAAGAGTAGCTGCAACATTGATGTTAGTACATAACAACCAGATCATACGAATCATATTTTGATTATCCCCAGAAAGAAAATAGTTTATGATCGTGCTGCTCCAAATGACTGGAACGTGCTACAAAGTCATTGAAATATGAACAGATATTTCAATCTCTGCATTAGTGCTGGGCGGTAAACCGGTTAGAACCGAAAACCGTTTATATTTTCGTAGCGATTTTGATTTTGAATAAACCGCCATACCGGTGTATTTAATTACACAACGTTCGGAACGACCGTTATGCTGTCGCGACCATAGAGTGCGCGACACTGTTTCAGACGGACCCTTTACCCGTTGCACTACTGAGCACTGACGAGTGTAAACAAACAGCAGCGCTCTGTTACGTTACATGGACGATGGATGCTGAAGAATTAGTACAACATGACAGTGATGACACCGAAGACGAACTTGTGCCAAAGAGAGCCGGGTCTGTTGTTTGGAGGTTTTTTGTTTTCCAAAAATCCGACGTCGACCAAACAACCATTTTATGTAAGTGCTGTCGGGCTAAATTCGCGGCAAAGGCGGCAAACACAAGCAATTTGCTCCTCCAGCTGCCTTAGCCGCAAACATGTCTTGGAATATCAAGAATGTATTAAATTAAAGTCAGCCGCGGATTTAGCGCCCTCCACATCAGCATGTAACACGGGGAAAGCTAAAGAAAAGTCTAAGCCAAATATTGTTTCCATTATACAGGATAATCCTGTGTGCCAAGTAAGTTAGCACTTTATATTTATTTTATGTTTGTTCTGGTTTCAAAGCAATACTTTTGAAGGAATAACTAATGCAAGTTGCATAATTTTGTTTTAATTTTTTTAATAGACCTCAAAAGCAATGCAAGACCAGATTTCCTTTTATATTTACTTGAATGCTCGTAATGTTCCTGGATTTGTACTTGAACTAGCAAAAATATTCCAAGTTGTTCTAATTGTGTTGTTTAAAATAAAAGTTCTGTATTTTGACTGCAGTTGTCTTTTGTCATTT
This sequence comes from Hybognathus amarus, assembly GCA_030378365.1. Lineage (NCBI taxonomy): Eukaryota > Metazoa > Chordata > Actinopteri > Cypriniformes > Leuciscidae > Hybognathus > Hybognathus amarus. Next base: position 186,196 of record JAQIUQ010001910.1, on the reverse strand, counting down.
TTATTCCTCACTTCATTAGAATCATGAATGGCTCTTATTTGTAAACAGCATAATTTTCTGAGGCCATGCAAACCTGTATTACTAGTGTGGAATTATTCTACAATATTCACCAATGACAGTAAAATAGACCATCCTAAGTCAATTTATTGCAGTAATTCCTCTCTTAACCAGTAGAAAATGCATTGAACACCTGACTATGCATGAAAAAAAAAAAAAAAACCGTCATAAACCTGAAAAACCGTTATGATTTTTGAAAAAACCGTGATATAAATTTTCGGTCAAATCGCACCAGCACTGACTCTGCATTTTAAAAACTACTGGGGAGTGTTTTTAAAGCACTGCCTGTAAATGTTTTAATTTGAATGTATAGCAATATATGTTTTTATTCCTATCCAGAGATTTTAACTCTCCTGCCAGACTGCTGTTGAAAATAAGAACTTGTTTTTAAGTGACTTGCCTAATAAACCTAAACATTAAGAGCCTTTATGTTACAAGAAAACTGCCTAAAAAAACAGAACAGGTCAAACACTTCTTTTCAGTAAGGAACTAACGTTAGTTGCAGCTAATTTGAATGAAGCTTAAGCCTTTTGTCAAGTTAAAGAAAATTTCCATTTTCAAACCTAGGGTAGCTTAGTTATTAAATCCGAACAGAACAACTGAAACTCAAGTTTGCGCATTAAACACTTTAGATCAAAATGGATAATTGAAGGTTTGCAAAGCCTACTCTCATTACGAAGACAAGCATTAGTGAATGTATAATTGAGCTCTGGAAACATGGTGAGCTCGGCTAAGCTAATTAGCATGTTAGCACAGAAAACAAAAGTAAAACGCTTAGTAAACAAATATACACACCCATATATTTTCACACAGAGATAGATACTGTTAAAACACAGTTACAAAAGGAAATAGGTTTTGAAAACAGATAATTTAAGACGTAAATTATAAACGTTGAAACAAACAGATTAGCTTATTTGCTAAAGGCTCAAGGTTCAGTTTTACACACCTGGGGTCTTCAAACTCGACAAAGGCGAATGGCGGTCCGCCACGTCGGTTTTTCAAATCGATATCCCGAATGGCCCCGTACTTATAAAAGACATCTTCGACATCTTTGGTACGGATATCGGGGGCAGATTCCCCACATCAGATGCGGCAGTCGTTACTCCCAGCGGGGCCGCGGATCACACCACCACCAGACATCTCTACACAGATAAACCCTCACCTTCCTGCTAAACAGAGAGATTACACTTTTCAAGTCTGATAAACAAAGGATAATTGTTTAACTTTCGAAATACATTGCATAAACCTAGTAACTACTCAAATACAAAACAAAGAGACTTACTATTGTTTGAAGCGCCCCTCGCACGCGCACTCCGAGAGCGTGTATTCTCTGGAATCGCGCGGGTCTCTTCCTCTTCAGCAGGCGCGCTGTAGCCAACGCGGATGAATCTAGTGAAACGGTCTGTTCGGTGGGTAATCGGGTAGCTACATCCGCGAAGCAAATTAGTTCGTATTAGGGCGTAGAATTAGGGGCGTGTCCTCCCTCCCTACCAATATCCAGTGACACTGATATATCCCTAGCAAACATTTTGATAAAAACTTAAAATATATTTATATTTTGATGTCCCGGTACCCCACGAATATCAAAATCAAACCTACGCCACTGCTAAAATAATAAAAACGTTTTATGTGGGTGGGGTAATTAGTACTGATAAGAAACGAAAAAGCAATGTCAAACTTTTATTTACAGTTACAGGGTTTATTCTGGTCCTGACGTCAGATATACCTCAACAGTTTTACAGCAAACTGTGACTTTCTTGATTTTTAAGGCTATCTTTTTAAATTGGCTTAATGCACAGGTGCACTATCCTGAACTTGCATAAAAAATATGCATACCATTTATTCTAATGGTAGAATAGCACGCCAAATATGCATACCATTTATTCTATCTAACTTATTTTTAAGTGTGAACTAGTGAAATAAATAAGTTGTGTCATTACCATACTCATGGTGTGAATGGGGCTGAAATCATCAATAGCAGAGGAGTCATTTGGTAGGTGGTAATAGGTGATGGTGATACTGAAATTACCATAAAAATGTATCAATTTAGTCAGCTCTCTGCGAACCATCTTGCCAGATTTTGCTATTTCAGTTTTCCTTCTTGCAAAGTGGTTAAATCTGGCTATACCACAAGGAGGCCATCTTCACCAGAACATGAATGTGGTTCACTTCAACCAATCCAGTGACAGGAAGTAAACCACAGCTTGCAGGATATCAGCACCCCTGTCATAGAGGAGAGTTAGTGATGAACACTTTGCACAGTTAGTGAATGACACTTCAGTTCAAAAAGCGGGCATGCCAGGGTTCTCAGAATGCTTAGAATGATTTTGCATAATTTGCATTAGCATGATTTTTTCAGAGTACCAATGTCAATAACAAATTTAGTGAAAGCCTATTCTGGAGACTTGCAATTTAGTTTCTGAACTCCAGAATTCAGCACTACATGGCTATGTTTAGAGTTTGGAATAATGGCAGGATGCACCATTTCTCCACTGGCTTTTACCATGGCAATGGAAGTAATCATTAGGGCAACAAGATGGGTAGAAGGAGAGAGGATTGGCTGTGGCTACAATCAGAGCATACATGGATGACATGACAACCATGACTACAACAGTAGCCTGCACTAATCGGTTATTGGGTAAGTTAACCGGTAATATTGCATGTGCATGAATGCAATTTAAGCCCTCTAAATAAAGGAGCATCTCAATAGTTAAAGGAAAGGTAGTAGATACAACTTTCTTCATTAATGGTGACTGGTGAGGCAATACCAACAGTTTCGGAGAAGCCAGTAAAGAGTCTTGGGAGATGGTACGATGGGGATCTAAAGGACACAGTTCGAGTGGGAGAAGTTAGACGACAAGCAGTGGAAGGGTTGAAGAGCAAAAACAGCTGTGCTCTACCAGGCAAACTAAAACCCTGGTGCTTTCAGTTTGGTCTACTGCCGAGGTTGGTGTGGCCACGGACTGTGTACAAGGTTTCTTTGACAACAGTGGATAAGCTGGAAGTGTTAAGGGGGTATAATACACATTTTTCGGTATAAAAATCATTATCAACAGAAAGTCCTCATAAAACATGAAAACGCAATGTGTGTGTGTGTGTGCACTCAAAGATTACAGTCCAAAATTTATTGCAGCATTTTCAGTTTGTATTAATTAATAATTTATTTTAACTTTGGTCAAAAATGCGTTCAAGCCAAACATCCTGAATTAGAAACTTATAATGAAATCACAAACTCGTAATCCACGTGGTTATTCTTCATCAGAGCAAAGGCTTTATTAAAGCTTTAAATGACGAACGTTTAGATTTCAGAAGCTAGCACAGATCCTTATAACTATCTAAGAAACCCTTACATTTTGACAGTGATAAGGATCAATATTACACAGTCAACTGTAACTTTAATAAAAACTTAACAGTGTTATCATTATTACCAAAGAGCTGTCTCAGCAACAGAAGCTAATTGTACAATGTTTTTAAGACAAGCAGCTAGAGGACACCACCAATTTCCACATCCTCAAAAACTTACTTAGCTATCACTTTCATGTGCCGTTTTACATTACACCAACATCACATTTATGAGATGATGATAATAATAGTTATTCTACATATGTTTAAAGACTTTTATATGGAAGTGGCAGTGAACTTCGCTAGCTTTCAACTAATCATTTCAACTGGAATATGGGAATCAACAGCATTTCAGATATGCATAGCTGGAAAGGTAATGGGAAAGACCAATGGCTCCGCCGTTGTCACCACAAACTGTGTACTTCCCTTGGGATGCCAGGCTGTTGATCTGAGGACAAAAGACAGAAGTAGAGAAGTGATTAGAAGAAAGAAAGAAAGAAAAAAGAAGAAAGAAAGAAAAGAAAGAAAGAAAGAAAAGAAAGAAAGAAAGAAAGAAAAGAAAGAAAAGAAAGAAGAAAAAGAAAGAAAGATCTATCTATCTATCTATCTATCTACTCTATCTATCTGTCTGTCTGTCTGTCTGTCTGTCTGTCTGTCTGTCTGTCTGTCTGTCTGTCTGTCTGTTGTCTATCGTTGATCTATCATCTATCCAACAACCCACTCACCCACCCACTCACCCATCCATCCACTCACCCATCCATCCATCTCATCCATCCATCCACTCACCCATCCATCCACTCACCCATCCATCCATCCACCCATCCATCCATCCAATCAACCCATTCACCCACCCACCCACCCATCCATCCATCCATCTCACCCATCCATCCATCCATCCATCCATCCATCCATCCATCTATCCATCCATCCATCCATCCATCCATCCATCTATCTGTGTGTCTTGTCTATCTATCCATCCATCCATCCATCCACATATTGCGCATCCATCCATCCATCCATCAATAATTCTAGTTATCATGCCTCTGCTCGTTTTATGAATTCTTCGGTTGCGGCGAACTCCCTTTTTCTCTCTGTCCACGCCAGGTCTTCAGAGCCGAGAGCCTGCAGAGCTCGGCCGAATGAGAAGGAAAGAGCCCAGGGCTTCACCCAGCGGACAGTTATTGATGGCATTTAGATTAATGGAGGCCTCTTCCTCACTTTGACCTCCTGAGAGAAAGGTCACCCCTGAAAGTGCAGGAAGTCTGTAATTACTCAGTGTCCAGACTCGTTAGTGTATTTGAAACCAGGTTTACAGTTTTTAATAAATCCTTACCTGTGACAGCAGGTGGGACAGTACGCCGCAGAGCAGTGACTGTTGCCATGGCAACCTCTTCTGCACTGTATTTGGTTGGGCAGCTGTGTCCAGGGGTTACCATGTTGGGCTTGAGTAGTGTGCCTTCCAGATACACATGATGATCAAACATGGCTTTGTAGACCGCTGCAAGCACCTGAATCAATGACAGTGAATTTACATCAAAGTGGTGGTTGATTATGATTTCACTTTTCTAACTTTAGTTAGTGTGTAATGTTGCTGTTTGAGCATAAACAACATCTGTAAAGATACAACGCTCAAAGTTCAAAGCAAAGGAAGATATCTGCTTTAAAGAAATTGATTTTTTAGGACTACAACAAACGACTGGTAGGAACTACACAAGCTTCCTCTCCGGGTAAGTGACATCATCACCAACCCTAAAAATGTACATAAAGCCCGTCCCCAGGGAACACAACTAGAAGCTGACTAGAAGATAACAACACATAAGCTAAATAAATTCATCAACCAAACATTCTTGAGTCTCTCAATCATAGTTTGAGTATGGTTTGAACATAAAAGGCTAAAAGGTTATGAAATTTTCACTGCATGTCTGTGTGAGTGTAAGCTGGTGTAGCTCCGCCCCCTGTGCCGTGAGCAGCATGCTTATAAGCATTTAAAGGGACAGACACAAAAACGTTTATGCTCATGCTAAAAAAAATATCTCTGGGTATTTGAGCTAACACTTTACACAATCTGGGGACATCAGAGATTTATTTTACATCTTGTGAAAGGGGCATTATAGCTACCACCCCTTTAAATCATATGAGTATTCCAGGAATTTTAAATGTGTCAATAATATTAAAGGGTCACAGAAAAAAGAAAGTCATACAGGTTTGAAATGACACTGAATAGGAGTAATTGATAACATAATTTTCATTTTTGAGTGAACCATCCCTATAAGTACATAAAAAGTTAACCAACCCTCTCTGTGACAAACTGGCAGCGCTTTAAATCATGGTCTCCATCAGGCAGGATCTCAGGCTCCACGATGGGTACAATCCCATGCTGGAAGAACAGTTGGGAACATTAACATATGATCTTTATATTTCTATTTTTATTTTATAACTCAATTTAAACTCATTGACTTTTACCTGTTGACAAATAGTAGCATAGCGAGCAAGGACTTTTGCATTTTCTGTAATGCACAGGTTTGATGGGGTGGTATCACTGATTTTCATCACACAACGCCACTTTGCAAAGTCAGCTCCATCCTTTTTATACTGAGCGCAGCGTTCTGAGAAGCCCATCCAGACCTGTCAAGAACAGTAGCGCTACATTTTTATAATGGTAAAATTCTGGGTACTATCATATGTTCTGCCTCAAAATGACCCTAATTGGATTCAATACATTTTACCAAAAAAGAAAAACAAATAATGGAAAACAGTAAACTTTTAACAATAATACTTCTCACACATAACATCAAAACAAAGTTAACATGGTAACTATTTAAAAAAAAGTGTATATATATATATATATATATATATATATATATATATATATATATATATATATATAGTATCTATATCTATATATATATATATATATATATATATATATATATATCTATATATTATATATATATATATATATATATATATATATATATATATACACTTTTTTTAAGTAGTTACCATGTTAACTTTGTTTTTGATGTTATGTGTGAGAAGTATTATTGTTAAAAAGTTTACTGTTTTATATATATATATCATATAGAAAAATCCACATGCAAAAACTGATAAGAAAATATGCCTTCACCTCAGCATAATATTCAGCATGTATTTTTCCAAATATAAACATATAAATGTAAAAATCCTCACAGGGTAGTTGAGAATCTGACAAAACAAAATACATTACAAACATATATACATATATATATATATATATATATATATACACTTACCGGCCACTTTATTAGGTACCCCATGCTAGTAACGGGTTGGACCCACTTTTGCCTTCAGAACTGCCTCAATTCTTCGTGGCATAGATTCAACAAGGTGCTGGAAGCATTCCTCAGGGAGTTTGGTCCATATTGACATGATGGCATCACACAGTTGCCGCAGATTTGTCGGCTGCACATCCATGATGCGATCTCCCGTTCCACCAAATCCCAAAGATGCTCTATTGGATTGAGATCTGGTGACTGTGGAGGCCATTTGAGTACAGCGAACTCATTGTCATGTTCAAGAAACCAGTCTGAGATGATTCCAGCTTTATGACTTCATGAGTCTTTATGGACATGGTCAGCAACAATACTCAGGTAGGCTGTGGCGTTGCAACGATGCTCAATTGGTACCAAGGGGCCCAAAGAGTGCCAAGAAAATATTCCCCACACCATGACACCACCACCACCAGCCTGAACCGTTGATACAAGGCAGGATGGATCCATGCTTTCATGTTGTAGATGCCAAATTCTGACCCTACCATCCGAATGTCGCAGCAGAAATCGAGACTCATCAGACCAGGCAACGTTTTTCCAATCTTCTATTGTCCAATTTCGATGAGCTTGTGCAAATTGTAGCCTCAGTTTCCTGTTCTTAGCTGAAAGGAGTGGCACCCGGTGTGGTCTTCTGCTGCTGTAGCCCATCTGCCTCAAAGTTCAACGTACTGTGCATTCAGAGATGCTCTTCTGCCCACCTTGGTTGTAACGGGTGGTTATTTGAGTCACTGTTGCCCTTCTATCAGCTCGAACCAGTCTGGCCATTCTCCTCTGACCTCTGGCATCAACAAGGCATTTCCGCCCACAGAACTGCCGCTCACTGGATGTTTTTTCTTTTCGTGACCATTCTCTGTAAACCCTAGAGATGGTTGTGCGTGAAAATCCCAGTAGATTAGCAGTTTCTGAAATACTCAGACCAGCCCTTCTGGCACCAACAATCATGCCACGTTCAAAGTCACTCAAATCACCTTTCTTCCCCATACTGATGCTCGGTTTGAACTGCAGGAGATTGTCTTGACCATGTCTACATGCCTAAATGCACTGAGTTGCCGCCATGTGATTGGCTGCTTAGAAATTAAGTGTTAACGAGCAGTTGGACAGGTGTACCTAATAAAGTGGCCGGTGAGTGTATATATAGGGTCTGTGCACCTGCTTTTAACCATGACATTTGCAGGTCAAAAGCATTTAAAAAAAAAAAAAAAAAAAGAAAAAAAAGAAAATTGAATGAACAGATATTCGGATCCAGAGAACGGATGTTTTTGACATACCTTGTGTAGTGGTCTCACCATTAGTCCCTGGCAAGGGGACTACACCTTTATCAACCTGTGAAGAAAGGGCAAAAGATTGGCTTTAAATGCACTGCCAGAAAAAAAATGGTATCTTTAGAAGCACAACAGATAATCACTGGGGCAGTACCTTTAAAGGAATCGTTCACCCAAACACGTAAAATCATCCCATAATTTACCCTCAAGCCGTCTTATGTGTATATGACTTTCTTCATTCAGACAAACACAATCAGAGTTATATGAAGTAATATCGTGCCTATTCCCAGCTTTATAATGGCATTGAACAGTGCCTGAGTTTTTGAAGCTCAGAAAAGTGGATCCTTCCATCATAAAAGTAATCCATAGGACTCCATTGGGTTAATAAAGGCCTTCTGAAGAAGAGAAGTGATGAGTTTTTGTAAGAAAATTTAAAATATTCAAAACTTTTTAAACTATAAACTATATATTAAAAAAAAATGTTGGAGGATTTCAACATAAGAGAAGAGGAGCTTGAGTCTTCAGGTCAGAGGTCACCCTTCCGCAGGAACTCAAATCTCTCGTAAACGCGTATACGACCGTTCCTGGACATCAGTGATTATATTTTCTTATTAAGTTAGATTAAGTTTTAAATATAGGTATTTTTCTTACAAAAACCTATCTCTTCGCTTCTTCAGAAGGCCTTTATTAACCCACTGGAGTCATAATATATGGAGTTAATTTTATGATGGATGAATCCGCTTCTGAAAACTTGGACATCATTCAATGCCATTATAAAGCTTAGCCAGGATATTATTTAATAAAACTCTGATTGTGTTCAACTGAAAAAAGAAAGTCATGTACACCTTGGATGGCTAGAGTGTGAGTAAATTATGGGACAATTTTCATTTTTGGGTAAACAACTGGAGTAACTGTGTACCCCATCTACCCCTAAAGGCCAATTTATACTTCTGCGTCGAGGGTATGCCATAGTGTAGCAGCGTAGGCTACGCACGTAGGTGACGCCGTTGTGAGCATTTACTACTTCTGCGTTCAGGTCTTGGTTGCTCTGCAGTACTGCTCTCGAAACGCTAGTTGGCGGCGGAGGGTTTTAATGTTCCACTGTGTTTAGATTCCTCGCGGCTAGGTTGACTACAAGCAATAGCGACTGAGAGCGGATCATGTTGGAGTTGGAGCTTATTGAGGTGGAAAAACAGTTAATTTTAGTAAAACTACCAAAACTAAAAGGCAGAAATGATAGAAGACGTCGGAGGAGATGGTTCATGCGGAAATGCGTGAGATGGTACGTGCGGAAATGCGATAGGAGGAAATGCGATGCTACTCAAGCCGACCAATCACACATCTTGCGGTCCGCGTCGTCAGCGACGTGTAGTTACATTTTTGAGGAGGTGCGCATCAGCATACGGCGAAGGGTACGCGGTATGGTGCGCGTCTGTGCGTATGCTACGCCGTACCTACTGCGCACACCCTATGCAGAAATATAAATTGACCTTAACAGGTGCATATTTATACCTATACCTTAGAGTAATAAGGTTTCCATCTTTAGAGGTAAGTATGGTAAAAACAACGCTATCTCACGACCAATTGGTACGATTCGTACGAGTGATTAAAATGTGGCTAATTCGTACTAATTCATACAACCTCACTCATACGAATTCGTACGATTCGTCTAAACCCACGTAATGGGTAGGTTTAGGGCGGGGTCAGGGGTAGGTCATTTGTACAAATTCATACGAATATACCAATTCGTAAAATATGTACGATTTAGCAAAAATTGTGCAAATTCGTACGAGTGAGTTCGTACTAATTGTTACGAAAATTAGCCACCAAGAAAATTTCGTACGAATTCCCGTGAGATCGGGTTGGTAAAAATTGTACTTTGAAGGGCACTGCCTAAGTGGCACGCTGTTGTACCTCTAAAAATTACATTTCTGAACAAATAAATACAAAAAGCAAAAATGAAGTTGGGATTGGGAAATGTTGCAAGCCAGATTCAAACACCAAGGCTCAACATGTCAAAGCAAATCTATGCCAGTAAACCCAGGTGAGACTTCATACCTTGATCCCAATAGTGATGCCCTTGTCCTTTATCATCTTAACGAACGGGATGCCACCATCAGAGTTCTGGTAGAGTGTTTCGATGGAAGAAGATCACTCCACCGATGCAGTTATCAATGCGCTCATCAGCGGTGAAGAGCACCTGACGGAAGAGACGCCGGTTCTCCTCGTTGTTCTCTACCCCTATCTGGTTCAAACGCTTCCCCATGCTGCCTGTTAGAACGTGCACAAAACCAAAGTGAGTTCTAGCGGTTTCTTTTGACACTGCAATTTCTGTCGAATAACTGGAGTAAGTCCCACTAACCAATGGACTCTGTCTGCAGCTAGGATGCCCTTCCCTGGTGACACTATACGCAAAGCTATCTCATGTAGCTCCTTCTTTTCTCAGTGGTGAGGGGAGGAAACTGATGGGTCATCCTAAACCTTCTGATACAACCTGAGGATACAGTAAGAGTAAATGAACACTACAAAACCAAAATGGGATTTCACCATATGCCTTCCTGCTGAAGTCATCTAGGATTCATATGGTTCACATACACAAGAACATTTTTTGTAGAAAGCAGATAATGTGCTGATAATCACCATTATCTTCAACGTTAAGTTTTTTGACATTTCCTTCAAACTTAAAACACAACACAATGCATAATTCAAGATGTATCTAACACTTAAGAATCAAGGTTCCAAGAGAGAGTTTTCGTGATGATGCCACAGAAGGATCATTTTTGGTTCCCATACGCGGATTTCACGCAGCTGCCATTTTGAAATCGAAAGCGAGGCTCTGGTGGGAAGAATCCCGGAAGTACAGATAGACAACAATGTCATGGACCACCAACCTGAAGCTGCTGCCGCGATTGAAACTATTAGATGTTAATATCCAATATAGGATGTTTATAGTTCGTCTCTGCTTCTTTTTTATGTTCTGAATATATATTAAAAATTTTATTTATAAATGTATAAATTTCACGGTATATATAGTCTAAACTCTGAAAGAAATGTATGTACATTTTTAAGAATAACAGATTTGTACATTAAACACAACAATCACCATCGCATTCGCGACTCTTGATTAAAGGCGACACTTCTGGTTTTCTTCTCACCGGAGCGATTTCAAAATGACGGCTGTGTGAAATCAGCGTAAATCTTCAGTGAACAGTTCTTAAAAGAAACATTTTTCTATTAGTGTGAAGAACATCTTAATAATCTAAATAATCCTTAATAAACCTTTTGTGCAATTGCATGCATAGACGTTAAAGGCTTTACACGGAAACATAATACGCCAATAAAGCACCTTTAAAGACTTTCTTAGATTGGAAAACCTGGCAATATCAGGGAATTGTAAGAATTGTAAAAATTTCTTGGCCTAACATTGAAAAACAAATAACTAAAATTCTATTCTACACTGTAAAAAAATATTGTTGGTTTAACTTAAAAAAAAGCAACCTGGTTGCCTTAAAATTTTAAGTTCATTGAAATTGAAAAATTGAGTTATTACAATGAAGGAGATTGATTTAATCACCAGAAACTCTAAATATTATGTTATCTGAACTACATAAATTTAAGTTTAAAACATATTTTTTTACAGTGTCTATGCCTAAATTTAAAAATTTAATCAGTTCAATCTCTTGAAAATGATTTTTAAAAATCCTTATCCAATAAACATATGCTTGAAGATTTAAGAAGCATTTTCAAAGTAGCAACTCGCTTGTAAGAAGACACACTTTTTCAGTAACGTTTTTGCTCCACTGCAAATTTCACAAATAAATTGTTATCATGAATGGTTAAGGCAGTAAATTCAACAGATGGAAGGACAGCAATACTTACCAAGTCAAGAGCAGACCGAAGAACCAGAAGGGCTTTTTCCAACAGACGAGATGAGACGTGACTGATTCTTTAACAGTGGCTGTGTCCCAATTCTTTATGAAGGTGATATCCCAGAGGATGCTGACACTTGTAGGGCGGAGCTTAACGTCATGGCCTCATTAAGTTATTGGGGGAGGTGTTAAAGGCCACCAAAGGTTGCCCACCCGATCCCATTTCTCTAGCAGCATGTATTCTCATTATTTTACACAAAATGTAATGCAATCTAACTAGATTTAAATGGTGCAAAAGTTGCTAGGGTAGTGTGGGTTGTTGCCAGGGTGTTGCTAAGCTGTCCTGGGATGTTGCTAGGTAGGTCTACATACTCAAAAGAGCCCAGATGAGGCTCAGATCCTTTCTTCAGTGCAACTCTATTGATATTTTTGCCCGTTTTAACATATGCCAGGTCAAAATTGAGTCTGATCCCTATTGTAAGCCACATTTTTTGAGGTATCATTGTAACCTGTGATCAGAAGAGTCTTCCAGGCAACAAAGAGTATTCCTGTCAATAATATAATTAGATCAAATCGCGAGATCAAGTCAGACGAGACTCGCATCATACCCTTAGGTAAATGTTGGCAGTCACAAAGCGGCTGAGATTCAAGCATATATGTGTGATAAAAAAAAATGAGGTGGGGTCATGGCATCATTTCAAGTTCTAAACAGGTGTGCTGAATTTTTAGATGACTTCATGATCTAGTTTTTCCAAGGACAAAAAAATGGAGTCAAAGTTTGGAGGTTCAGTTTACCAACACATTGGTTTGTTTTGAAATGATGTGATTGATGCTTTTGGATCTAAAAGTGTCTAATTTATTCAGATCACATGTAATTATGCATAATAAAAACCGCGTCGTTCAATCCACACGAAAGCAATAAGATAACGTAGATAAAAATGGCAGGTTTAGAGGGATACCCAATGTCTTACTATACATAAAGGACTGAACACATCTGAAGTAGACTCTCAGGAGAACTGTTAAGAGTTACGGATATTTTAAGCCACCTCTGGGGCTGTGATTTTTTCCCTGATACCTAATTAAAAACATTAATAATGATGCTTTATCTGGTGTTCAATTTTCAGCCCTATTAAGGCTGCTCCCATTTGGGTTTGTCATTGCGCTCACAAATAGGTCACACCAAAGTCTCAAAGTTGGAGGAATGTCTCCAGGTATCATTCGCCGATATATCATTTACCATTCTATCTTTTGAAATGTAATGATATGAAGTTCTACTTTCATTCTCCACGTCAATTGATGAACAAATTCTATTTTTGGGATTATGTAGAGAATGATCTTTACAGTATGACTGAGAACTCATTTGTACAATCGAAGCCAACTGCCAACCAAAATTTATTTAGTTTACTATCAAATCAGCTATTTTTTACCATAATAATTGCACTAATACTAAATTGTACTGCAATTTACTGAATTATAGTATTGTACTGGTCCGTTCATTCCATTGTACAGCTATGCTATTCTACTTGCATTACTGTACATTTCACATATTGCGTATTCCATACGATTTTACATTGTACATACATAACCTGTGTATATTGCACGCAATTTTACTTCTATGCTACAGAACTATTATTTGCAGAAAAAGTAACTGGCAATATTGTGTCTAAAAAGTTGCTTAGTATTAGTATCACAGTATAATTATGTGCAAGCATGGGTTAGTTTGATTTATCACAGTCAGATTATCCACTGTAACTGGTATAAAATATAATAAAATAAAATTAATGCAAAAAACCCCTAACAGTTCAATTATTATAAAAATACTTCATTAGTAAAGGCAAAAAAGGCAAAAGTGAGGTCAAAAATCTAATAAACTTTCTGCAAATTCAGAAAAAAGAGAAATCTGATTATTATATATACTAAAACAACTCGGTAGTAATACTTCTTAGTGAATGGCTAGGTCACATCTTTATGTGGGTGAATTACTAAAAAATACTGTGACATTTTATCTTGTCTTTGGCAAAACTTGCATATTACAGAGAAGCAAATTTCTTCATTTCTGTTTTATTCAAGGAGAACTGGTTTCTGATGCTTGTGTTTCAGTCCCAGCTGTGTCTTCATTTACCTCAATCTTCATCAAGGTAGGAGGCAAATCCACAGAGGTCGATGGAGAGTTCAGCAGGTCACACTCAAAATTCTTAAGCAGATCTGACAATAAACCTCGCATGGACCTTTCCGATCGGTCCGGATGATTCTTCAGCTCGAGGATTGACCTGACGGGACGTTTCTGCAGCAGCTGGGAATCAAAGGACATGCCGCGGAAAAACTTCTGGCTTTGGAAGTGCTCCAGGCACCGTAAGCGACGCGTGGGGATCTTGCAGAGAAGCTGCATTTGGACAAAGTCACAGAGTGTTTTAGGTTTGAGTCCTTCATTGTATTAACTCACTTTTTCCATTTCAATGAACTTACAATTTTAAGGCAATCAGGTTACTTACTTAAACCAACAATATTTTTTACAGTGTAGAATTAAAAAAATCATATAAATGCTGTATTTTTAAGTGTATCCTATATATATCTTTTCATGATTAGTAATCACAACATTTTTTCTTTTGTCAAATCAACTTAAATAATTTATTTAGTTCAGATAACATATAATTTTGAGTTTCTGATGATTAAATCATTCTCCTTCATTGTATTAACTCACTTTTTCCAGTTCAATGAACTTAAAATTTTAAGGCAACCAGGTTACTTACTTTTTGAAGTTAAACCAACAATATTTTTTTTTACAGTATATATATATATATATATATATATATATATATATATATATATATATATATATATATATATATATATATATATATAATTTATACCCATAAAAATCAGATGATATTAATTATACTTCTTAAAAAAAATAACAATCAATTTTTTTTACATTTATTTATATTTAAAAAAATACTCCACCATTTATTTTTTTAAATACGGCTTATTCAGTGTCCTCTACATTAAAATAGTTTGGCAAAAGAATTTGTTTTCAAAGTGCACGCATTTTCTTAGTTTGGCAGCGCCGACGCTAGCTTAGCTTAGCATAATGAATGGAATCCTATGTTGCCAAGTAGCATGTCGTGAGTAAAAGTGATAAAAAAAACGAACAAAACCTAATTACTTATTGTGGCCTGTGTATTCACAACGAGTACAAATATCATTTCAAATTAAGACGATTAAATAGGCAAATATTGACTTTCAAATCACGCAACACCTGAAATACCCAACTTCTGTCAACATACCGGCGTGAATATTAGCTGGCTATTTTTACGACAGTAGACATAGTGAATGGTGATTGACATGGGGGATTTTTTGCAAGACCAAGAGGGTGACTTGAATAACTGTGAATAAGCCCTATTTCAAAAAAACATGTATATATATATATATATATACACACACACACACACACTCACACTACCGTGGTCAAAAGTTTAAGATCGGTAAGATTTTTATGTTTTTAAAAGAAGTCTATCTGCTCACCAAGGCTGCAATTTTTTGATAAAAATACATAAAAAACACAGTAATATTGTGAAATATTATGACAATTTAAAATGACTTTTGTATGTTAATATATATTAAAATGTAATTTATTCCTCTGAAAAAAAGCTGAATTTTAAGCTGAAATAAAAATGTAAAAAACTGTTTTCATCATGGATAATAATCATACATGTTTTTGGAGCATAAAATCATCATATTAGAGTGATTTGTGAAGGATCATAAAACTAGAATAATGATGCTGAAAAGTCAGCTTTTTTTCAGAGGAATAAATTACATTTAAATATATATTAACATAAAGTCATTTTAAATTGTCATAATATTTCACAATATTACGTGTTTTTTGTGTATTTTTTATAAAAAAATTGCAGCCTTGGTGAGCAGAAGAGACTTCTTTTAAAAACATAAAAATCTTATCAATCTTAAACTTTTGATCGGTAGTACATATATATATATATATATATATATATATATATATATATATATATATATATATATATATACACACACACATTATTGATATCTACTACATAATGCAAATCTAGCAATGCAACATATACTCATAATGTATGTCACCTCTATGAGCAGAAAGGCCAGAGCTGGACTGAGGTTTGCAGGCATGTCGTATGGATGCTCACTGACCCTGTTCATCATACTACAGTGGTCTGCTTCGCTGGCAAAGGAAACTAAAAAATCAAAATAATAAAGGAAAGGCTTAGACGGTTTGAATAAGCAGCCTGTAGCACTTTTAAACATCATCACTGAGATCTGCACATTTTTCCAGATGTGATTTCAAGAATAATGCTCATCTTGTAGTATGGCCTCTGGATATGTCTTACCCCTCCAGTGGCTAAAGCGTAGATAAGAATACCAAGAGACCACCAGTCTGCAGCATGGCCGTACGGGCCCCCGCTCAGGAGCTTCAGGAGCTGTTTAATGACCGGATAATGTCATTAAATATCCATTTTTAGAGAAATAGCTCAGTTGCTTCGAGCTATACATGTCCTTAGTTACTGCCAGATATACCTAATGGTAAACACAGTCTTACTAGAGAAATCCTATCCTGTTGAAAAGAGTTTAGATTCCAGCCTCACCCATGTACTGTATTGTGCCACAGATAGTAAATGCTCTATCCCCACGCTCAAGGCGGCGGAGACAGCCCAAAATCAGTCAAACGGACGTGACCTAAATGAGACAGCGTTAATATTTATATTCCAGAGACAAAAGAGTTCGCATCTGAATACAATCCAAAGACACAAAATACACATATGATCTATCTATCTATCTATCTATCTATCTATCTATCTATCTATCTATCTATCTATCTATCTATCTATCTATCTATCTATCTATCTATCTGTCTATCTGTCTATCTGTCTATCTGTCTATTCTTGTCTATCTGTTCTGTCTGTCTGTCTGTCTGTCTGTCTGTCTGTTTGTCTGTCTGTCTGTCTGTCTGTCTGTCTGTCTGTCTATCTATCTTATCGATCTTGTCTATCATCTATCTGTCTGTCTGTCTGTCTGTCCGTTCGTCGTCCGTTGTCCGTTCGTCTGTCTGTCTATCTATCTATCTATCTATCTATCTATCTATCTATCCATCCATCCATCCACCCATCCACCCATCCATCTATCTGACAGAAAATGTTTATTAATAACAAGTGATATTATACAAATGTACAAAATATTATATATGGTGGTGCATGGCTGTCACTGATGTTTCCCACAGGATCAGCTTTACCTTTATCAGTCAGAAGGATGTTCTCCATCTGTTTAAGAAAAAACATTTTTCAGAGCATTTTATAGGGCTGAATACAAACCCTTATAAACATTTTTTAATATATTTATTTATATTTTTAAACACAGAGTGGTCATATCTATACATTTTAATATTCTTTGTTCATGTTTGATGTTCAACTTGGAACAACTTTCGATCAGAAACCAGAATACATAAACAGCAGTCAAACTAAATAAAGCAGTTAAACTAAATAAAAATGTACTGTGCAATATTGTAATACCTTCACATCCCTATGTATTATTCTGAAGTCATGCAAAAATCCTGGAAAGGAAAAAAGTGTGGTGGCATGTTACGGTACTTTGACTATCATTGATACAAAGTCTACAACACCTGTGTGTGAAGACTAATAGACTAAACACGTGATACTCAAGACTGAAACATCTAACAACACTCACCCAGGGCAGAGCCCAATTCAGCAGCAAACACTCGAACATCTCTCATCAAACCGGCCCTTCAGTGTTCAGTAAGTATACAGGTCTCCAGTGCTGCAGTAATCACACACTGAAGACAAACACACAGGAGTGAGAGAAAACAGAAGAGATTAGAAAGGCAATGTCACAGTAGACTGAGTGGCCTGACCTCGAGGCCACCTATTATAGATCAAACTCTAAAGGGACTTCATTCAAACATGATATGAACTGGAGCAGTATTTTTGAGTATATCACATGCTAGTGACACAATTTCAGTCTGTCACAGGGTCACGGAGGGAGACTTTGGAAAGGAAGAAGACAAAACACAATGATTAAGTCTCCTGGTTTGCCCTGGATGGTGAACGAACGTGGAGAGAAGAACATGGGACAAAAATACATCGAACAAAACAGATAAATCACATAGAAAATGACAAAATCAAATACAATCATGCAGACCATTGGCCAGGTCTTTCAAGACATTTCATAACCAATTATTTTCTACATATAAAATATATTCCTAATATATATACATATATCTGGAAAATATTTCAGAATTAGGTAGTTAAATAAATAAACATTAATTAAATACTTTATTTTTTATATTTAGTCAATTATTCAAATGTGAAAACAATTATATATATATATATATATATATATATATATATATATATATGTTTTCATATTTGAATAATACTTTATTTTTTATATTTATTCAATTATTCAAATATGAAAACAATTATATATATATATATATATATATATATATATATATATATATTCATGAATAATTGTTTTCATATTTCTGAAAAATGTCTTATGTAGTAAATAATTAGCTAAATTACTTAGCTTTTTAAATATAAATATGCATAAATATGAGTATGTACTTTATACTTTTGACATCTCTATATATTAGAGAACAGATAGATGTTAAACCTGAAGAGAAACATTTTAAATTTAATAAAAATATATTTAAATAGCATCCATAAAACCCTTAATGAACAAGCAAAAGATGACAGGTGTTAAAATAAAACATTAAAAGGGGCTTTATGTAGGAATTTTCATGTGTTAATGCCTCTTTTTTTGCCAATGTGTGAATAAATAGTAACAAAACTTAAAAAACGAGACCTTCCCAGACCTGTCTATGAAAGCCTGTAGAGAGATTTTTAACTTGTATGAGTTTCTTTCTTCTGTTCAACACAACATAAGATATTTTGAAGAATATATGGGTAACCAAACTGTTGATGGGCCATTTTTTGTTTTTCTACTATGGAAGTAAATGGAGGGCTTGTTTAGCTGCCCATATTCTTCAGAATATCTTCTTTTGTGTTCAACAAAAGAAAAGAAACTCATACAGGTTTGGAACAAAATAAAGGCAAAGCAACTAATTTTAATTTTTGGGTGAACTGTCTCTTTAAGTTGTTGGCTGCAGTTCACTTAACAGCCACCGGTGTCACTAATAACAAGAGTTTCTGAATTCTCCACAGAGCCTCTTTAATTTCCTTTCAGCAAATAAAATGATTGCTATTAATGCCATGATTTCTGAAGAGTCTTTAGAATGCAGAATGAAAAATGAAATATTGTATGTGGTGTGACTCACTGATGAAAATATTGCTCTGGCTCTGCCAACAGTCCCGGAGACTGAGGAGGAAAGGATGCCTGACTTGTCGCTGACAATGTAACAGTTGACAACACAAAATGAGATGGACATGAGTGCAGGCGCTGAGAGCACATGAGAGTAAACTGTAATGGAATGAACAAAACAATTGAAGTATGAAATATGTGCACGCTTAAAGAGGAAGTCAGTGTTGTCCATGTATCTCTGGCCCGGTTAGAACCAGATCAGGCGAGCTCGTAGCCGCCCACAGAGCGCAGCGGCGCAGTGTGACTCACTCTGAATTATAACCTCCTCTTTGGACTGCTGGAGGACTCCATGTCTCAAAACATCAGCCTTGGGTAAAACCTAAACAACAGTGACAAGAAATTCTGAGGTGAGAAGGTTACCAAACACATAACACTTAAAAAAAAATGAAAGAGAATTTAGAACAAGGCATGAAAATAAAATCACCTTAATAGCATAGGTCCTTTAGACAGGTCCTTCACCTTCAGGATTGGACCAAACGAACCTTTAGCTATAAAACCAAGAATCTGAGAAGAGAATCATTAGTTACAAAAAGAAAAAAAATCACAGTATTTAAAAGTGAGAATATATTGAGTGTGCACTTGTGTCGTACTTCAGATCGTAAAGTATGATTTTTGACAACTGCACTTAAAGATAGTATAATATAAATGAAATAAAAAGTCACTTAAGATACTTAAAGAGAGTACACGTTCTTGACTATGTTTCTAAACACTTTTTGAAAACACTACAAATGAAAAGTTTTACTTTAAAGACATTTTAAAACATTATGTTTTGATTAATCTTGTTATGCTTAACAGTTCACTTATTTTGATGTGTTCACTACCACACTAAAGTACATGTCAAGTACCTGATTACAATTGTAACTGTAATGTGTTATTTGATAGTATTACACGGCTCTTGAAATAGTTGATCGATTGGTAAGTTGCAAAATTCTGATGTACAGTTATGCTGTATAATGAACGTTCATCTGGGTATTCGAGAAGTCACACAAGTAAAACACTCCACATCGGGGTCCTGGTCACATTGTCAGGGTTTATTTCATGCCATTATTAAGTCTATGTATATTTTGTTATGATTATATTATAATGCACTAAATTATAAATGTAACAATTGTATATACTTCAATGTTGCACATGTGTTCATTACAAATATATTTAAATACATGGCATACTAGTTCCAGTAGAACTGTAAAGTATAATTTATAGTGCTGTCAAATGCGATTAATCAGATATTAACATAAACGTTTGTAATATTACACACACACATTATTGAATTACAAACTTTTATGTTAGATGCAATTTGACAACACTAATAATATCACCACTTATCCCATATTTCAAAGACAACAGAAGTAAATACAAATTTAAATATAAAGATTTTTATAAGAATTTAAGTTTAAAAAAAAAACTCTCTCACAATTTCAAACACTCTTAAGTTCAACTAATTGCATTTCCTATAAATTTGAAATGTGATACATTTTTATTTAATCTCAATAGACAATTAAGTGTCTATCTTTTAGAAGTGTAAATTATTTCTGAAATAACTTGGCTGCTATTTTTATAGTATGCTAAACAAAGTCAGTCGACACAAAATTTAAATGGTAATCACTTAATCGCTCATTCCAGACCTGAATGAATGTTTCATCTGTGGACTTTCATTCTTCAAAATGTCTCTTTTGTGTTCTACAGAATAAAGATGGGTTTGGATTTCATTTTGGATTACATATTATGATTAGTGCCATACCTATCTACCTGTAAATGCATGTGTCCAGTAAACCTGTGCGGGAATTCTGGCAGGAAAATGGAAATAAAGCCTGGCAGTGTCCACTCAAGACGAGGCCCCTCAGGGTTTGCGTCTGAGGGCCGAGATTGCTCAGAGATGGGGTGTTCTCTGTGCTGGGCGCTGTGATGAACAAGCGGAGCCGAGAGAGACAGGAAGCTCTGATGACATGACAGGGATCTCCTCTTCACCAGTGATGAAGATGATGATGATGCCTGGAGAGAAGAGGACATCACTGATAAACAACTATACAAAATCACAAACACTTATGATAACATATAAGGCTTAACAGATCGATAGCAAAATATAAAATTAAGTGGCATTTCAAAATTGCAGTGAATGTGAATCTGCAGTGAAACAAATGTTGGACCAAATTGTATGACAATATATTCAAATGAAATTTTATAATACGTTTTCATTATTTTCTACATAGATTTTTTAAAAATTAACTAATAACCTGTGAATCATCGTGTAATGTTATTTTACACTAATTTTGTGGGTAGTTATTTAATACGTCATCAATATCATCCAGTGTGGTCCAATGGAACCATCGATACCAATAAAGTAGCCTACCTTCAGATTTAAGAGTGCATGTCAAGACTATTATCAATGTGTTATCTCTTGTAAACCATTCTCATAACACATTTAATTAACACATTAGAATATTGAGTGTCAATGTAATCTAGTATATCATTTTTGCCTCATGAAATCTATATTTTAGCCTCTATTTTTAGAGCCACGAAACTGCAAAACACAATCAATATTTAAATCACATCCATGTAACCGTGTACACACTGAATTTTTGAACAAACTATTGTTTTATAATTCATTGATGTGAGGTGTGTGATTATAACTAAGTAGTAGTAAACACTCTTACCTTATTTTTACTCCCGTCGCCGCCCATCACATTTTATAAACAAATAAACGACTTGCGATCTTCTTTCCAAAAAACAAACTATTTTCCCGTAGAAGTCCGTCAACTAAACTTGAACCCCATGCAAGTTATTTATCATCTTCTTTTCTTTTCCACACAAAATAACGCTGTTTTAACAAGCGCATTAGTCGGTGTCCAAACCTTTGATTCACATTCTATAAGCGCCGCCCACTCATTAATATTAACATATAAACAATGATCACGTTACAGCAATGCAGTCCATCATGCATCAGAAACGTCATAATCGATTGATTACGTAACTCACATACTTACGGACGGAACCTTTTTTTCTAGTGATGTCTAATGCCCAGTGGCAAATCTACGTATCTAATAATATACTGAACGATAAAATAATTATATCTAATTCTGGCAGCTACACGTGAGTATAATATTTTAGACTAGCATATTATGCTTTTCTGTATACTTATGTATTCTAAAAATAGTTTTATTTCTATATACCTTACACCGTAATCATTATTAATTAATGCATCCTTATTATAACAGATTACTGGTTACTTAATAAAATACATTTTAAAAAGCTTTAAATAAATAATTATTAACTAACACTACAGAAACGAATGGTTTAAAATAAGTTTGAAGAGCTCATTGGGGCCTGCTTTTATTTTATTGACTTATTAATTTACATGCTCAGTGACATTTAATACCTCCCATTATTTGTACAAAGAACAATACAAGAATCATTTGCCTGGGTTGTGGGAGAAAATCTAAATATAGTGCTCATTTTTAAACATTCAAGCTGAAATAACGTTTCACTTTCAAAGCTGACAAGCAAAATCAGCAGCATCTGAAGACATATTGAAAATGATACAGAAGATATCCACAGATACAAAAATATCAGAAAATACTTTGTGTAAAAAGTGCAATAGTGTTAAAATTACAAAGTATTAATCAGACAGGCTGCAAAAATGGCATAAAACAAGATGCTTCCGATAACATCTGAAATGCTCTACAAGCAGAAGATCCTCAGTCCATTTGCTTTTGTATTGCACTATGTAGTTAGTACAGTAAAACAGTGGTCAACAAACTAATGTCAAGTACAATTTAATCTTGAGCTTAAATGGGGACAAATACTCGATTTTTTTGGCTATTTCACCAATAGTGGACTAATATGGGTTTCCAGTATATGTGAATTTCAGACTTCAAGATTCTGCCCAACAAACACAAGTATCTCCTGATCCAGCAGGAGGGGCGTTACAATGCTCAAAACACAAAATAGAGATAACGGAAAGATAAACCGTTGAATTGTGGGACACAGTCTTGAGCTGCGAGGATGTTATCTTATTTAATAAAGATAGTTTAATCCTGCATGTAATTGAAATGATTTATGGCACAACAGGAGCACATAAAAATAATGGATAATTAGGTGTACAGCACTCATATAAGACAGTAGAATGACAATCTCATCTTCTCATTCTCAGCAGTCATGGCGCTGGTTTTCGTGTCCACACCCAGCGTGGACATTTAAAGGCACCACTGGTGAAGATGAGAGGAACCTCAGAGTCGGACTTGATTTGTTTATCATAGTTCCCACCCCTTTCCCACTTACGGGGACTCGGCAAAGGTACAGCAGCGCTTCTTCAAGACCAGCACCTACGCGAAGGAGCTTCACTTGCGGCGACTGAAGATGCTCTTTTTGCTGGAGCTCCTGTCGGCGGAGCTGAAGCCAATCAGAAGTCTTGCCTTCTCGTCCTCCACCTGCTGCTGGAGGCTGCTGTCTGCTTTCCCATCTGCAGCTTTACCTCGAGACTCAGAGCCTGAGGCTGGTTTCAACCGTAGCTTCTCCTTTATCATCTATTTATTTTGGGACAGCAGTAAAACGGATTTTGAACTCTACTATAACTACTGTATTTAAACGTCGCGTTCGGAGCCGAGGTGTTTCGAGAGGGATTACCTGTGCGACCAGAGCCTTACGACTGTCTCTCTTCACAGCCATCGCGAAGTCCAGCCAGGTCCAGGTGTTGTTGTGATACTCCAAACAGGGCAGAACCAGGTTCAGATCCTTCCAGTCTACACTGCTCTTCTCTCCCTACAGATACACCCCAAGAGAAACACATAGTCACACTAGGGAATGTGAATGGAATATTAACAATATATATTTGCAATGCTGTGCCTTTGAATTTTCTATTTAACAAAAAAAAAAAATGCATCACAGCCTCCACATAAATATTAAGCAGCACAAATGTATTCCAGACTGATAATAATAAGAAATGTTTCTTGAGTGCCAAATCAGCATATTATAATGATTTCTGAAAGATCATGATATTTGGGTATCGATGTTCTGATTTCGCTCATTCGATTCCGATTCTTATCGATTTCCGAGATTCACACGATTCGGAACAGTTTGAATTTAAGCTTTTATTCACATATAAACATTTATCAACTCACACATCAGCTGTGGTAAACTGAAGCTCAAGCATGATCGCTTGACGTGTGAGAAGCAATGAGGTTCATTCTTGTGTTACGCAGCATGTTTGTACATAAAAATTTGAGATGGGAGAAAAAAAAAAAGTCAATGCTATTGGTTTCAATGGTTTGCAAACACGCGTTTGCTGTTCACTCACAAAACCTTTTGAGCTCTTTGTGAGCGAACACAAAGTTTATTGGCACAACGCAAAAGTTTTTGCAAGAGAAAGCAAGCTTGGAACAAATGCAAGAGGAACAAATGTATTGACATTAGGGCTGTGAAGCCTGTATATCATCGCGATTAATCACATCCAAAATAAAAGTTTGTGTTTATATAATGTATGTGGGTGCACTGTGTAAATATATATATATATACATATATATATATATATATATATATAAAATACACACACATGCTTGTATATATATTTAAGAAATATTTTCATGTATATACTGTATATAGATTTATACATAATTTATATTATATAAATATTATATATAAATAATATTTGTTTTTCTTAAATATACATGCATGTGTGTGTATTTATATATATAAAATAATTATACACTGTGCACCCACATATATTATATAAACATAAACTTTTATTTTCAGATGTGAATTAATCGCGATTAATGAGTTTGACAGCCATAATTGACAAATCAATCAAATCAATGTACTAAATTTAATTTTAATTTGTACTCAACCGCTCAATTTATATGGATTAGTTTTACAATCACTTTATGAACTTTTTGAAGCGTTGAAGTGGTACTTGCGTAGCAGTTTCATTGAAAATATCTTCATTTTGTGTTGCAAAGATGAACGAAATGAGCACTTTTGGAATGACATGAGGGTGAGTAATTAATGACAGACATTTTGTTTTTGGTTGAACTATCCCTTTAAGAGAAGTCTTTTAAAAACATTATAACAATAGCCAGGACCAACCTTGTAACTAACGCAAGAGGGAACCTGGGAATCTTGATGTAGATGAAAGAATTATTCATGGCTGCTCTCTCTTCATCTTATCAATGTCATCAACAGGATGCTGAATGGAGGAAAGATTTAGAGGTTAGATAACTTAAATATCGTTCATAAGTAGACACTTTATCGGTCATCTCTTTAAAATAAAAATACCTCAGGTACTTTGCGAAAAGACCTCCTGACTCCAGCGGTTCGATTTAACCCTTGCGTGACCCCTTTCCCAGGTCCAAGCCCTCCAATGGAGTCTTCAGAGAGCTGCCTGGGTTTCACGACACCTGTGATTCAAGAAGACAATAAGCCTTAGGGCTGTTTTCACAAGGACATAGACTCACTGTAACAAAAAAAGTGCAAGGTCTAGTTTATTTATTTTTAACTTGAGCTCCACGCTTTTAGAATGCCATGTCACATGCGAGACTCACAGATCTATCTAGCTGCCGTGTATTTACATTGAAAGAAGTGTAGTAAAACGGAAAAATCATGTTCTGTGTGATCGGCCCCTTCACAACTCCACAATGTGCACGAAAGTCACCCTGAAGCAATATCAGATACAAAACACTTCAATGTCAAAGGAGCAATGAGCTTTTAATAGCCAAGAATGGGCCATCAGTGTGGCATAACATCAGCTGACAGCAATCTAATACCCTCACAGGAGTACGGAGAGGAGAAAAAAGAGAAATGGAGGAAAAAGAATCGATGTCAATTGATATTGATCAGCATGGGGCAAGCTATTGATGTCATTGCAGAGTGGTTAAAACAGAATGTAAAGAAAAAGTTTATCAGTTCACCAGAAACAGAATGGTGTAAAACAGTGATACTTAAATACGGCTTTCCAAGAGGATCTGTTTTTTTTTTCACTCCAGTTATTGTCCTTACAAATGAATTTTTTTTTTCAAGATATCTGCATATGATATAGGTGAACATTGAGTATCACAACAGGGATGCTCATGTCACGAAAGAAAAGTTCACAAACCTGTGGTAACCAGTCTGAACTTGTCTTCCTCATCCCCAACTTCCTCTTCTTCCACATTTCTTCCGGGGAAGAAAAAACCCATCATCCTCTTGAAGAACTGGTACATGAGCTGAATGGTGAGTGGTACCACATTTACCTACAAACGAAAACATTTTTCAGAAATAAGAGGACAGCTATGTGTGATTAAGATCTGCCGGTGTTCAGCACTGGATTTCATGGTAGTGACCTCAAAGTGCTCTTTGACGGAAATCCCTCCAACCGGGGGCGGACCTTACTGAAGATGCGTAGGGCAAGCTGGCGTCCTGATTGGCAGGAGCTCTGAGGACGCAGAACCACCTACAACACAGAAGATTATCACAATTACACCTACTCGACTGAAGTAGTTGTATTTGTTTAGATGCAAAACATGAAACAAAGGAAAACATGGACATGGTTACATATCCTGCCGGACAAAGCCAACCGAAAATGACTGGACGAATGTAAAAATATTAAATAAAAGGACAAATGACGTTACAGTGGAAGGCAATGCCATTAGCCTGGAATATCAAACCACAAGGGAAAATGCAGGTGAGTATTGTCCAAACAGGAGCGTAAAAATCTCTGGATGAGGATGAAGGTGTTGTGTTGGACTAACAAACATAACATTTTACCCACTCCATACATACCCTTACATGCTGCACAGAGAAACCAAGCAGAGTTATAAGATTAACAAATAGAAGATGTGTGTACAATGCTAAAATGAACTTGTCGCGTGTTGTATGAATGATTCGTTTACAAAACAATGGGGTGTGACGAGATCTCGTGCCACGAGATTAAAATGTGACAATATGTCTCGTCTAGGTGAAAAGATGTCTCAGGGCTGCCATCTCTAACGCATTCAGCGTGAAACTCTCGCAACTGACGCAAAAACCTTTGCAAAGCAAAAGAGCACCAACAGACAGGACGGAGCATGTTCTTTTTAATATGAAAAAGGCTCCACTTTCAAACACTGAGAGTAAATCTATGCCAAAACACAGGAGAATACATCAGAATGTTTTTAAATATGTGAATTGTTCATTGTGATTTCAAAATAAAAGTTTAAACGCCTTGAGTTTGCACGTTTTAATGTCCACGTCCTTGTTCAAGAAATTACAGTGACTGTAGCGTCTCTCAATCATAAAGAAATAACCAAATATTAAAGACAAAATGGACATTTGGTCACACTTTAAATTAGGGTACAATCTTTTAACTAACTATTAACTATGACGTTTGCCTCAATAAACTCCTCATTACTGCTTATTAAAAGTTAGTAGTTGTTGAATTTAGGTATTGGGTAGGATTAAGAGATGTAGAATATGGTCATGCAGAATAAGGCATCATTATGTGCTTTATAAGTACTAATAAACAGCTAATATCCAGGTAATATGCAAATAATGCTAATAAGCAACTAGTTAATAGTGAGATTTGGATCCTAAACTGAAAGTGTAACCGAACTTTAGAATGAAACGTTGTTTGGTCAATATTAAACAAGGATTTGATCTTGCTGTAAAGTGTAACAACAACAATCACGCCATTGGCTGCCCTCTTGCAGGCATTTGTTATAATGCATAATGCATATAATTTGAATATGATTACATTTTATATTTTTTAACTGTGAGTTCAGTAAAACCATATGATGAACCATATGAATTTAAACCAATTATTGTGGCTTCATTATTATATGTACGTAATTTAAGTATAAGTAATTTTAAATGCTAATGTTCACTTAGGTCTAGTTTTATTACCACAGAAAACATCAGATTATCTCGACTTATTGTCAAAATAATAGACCAATTACTTAAATACCAAATTAATCATAAGTGACAGCCCTATATTAGTCAACACATTTCAAAATACACTTGCATTGTTGACTTTCAGTTCGAATAAAAGACTATTTTTCAAGTCAAATATTTTGTCACTGAAGATTTCTTAAAAATAGTGAAAATAGTCTTGTCTTGTGAGCTAAGGTTATCGTCACACCCCTAAAAAAACACAGATCAAACATTGTTCTTAAGGATGTACAGTATAGTCGCTATTATAGTGGATAGTAATATCAGGTACATTGCTCTCATCAACAATAATTGTCATGAAATGTATTGCATAAAAGTTGTTGATGCAATTCAAATTGATGAAACATTAAAATATTACTGATAAAATGCTCTATCTAACATAAATTGAAGTGGACCTCTATTTGACTAGTTGGTTAATAGACAACTAATAAACTAGATGACAGTCAGAAGACAGGACAGTGGATAAGTCTGCTAGAAGTCAAACTAGAATATTGTTAACAAACAGAATACTTTACAACAGACCTCCAACAAATCGACTAGTTGAGTGTTGGACATTTAGTAGACCGTTCCTGCTCCCTCCATAAAAAAAAGGCACCAAATGAAAATGTGCACTAAACCAGCCCCCTATGCAGGCTTTAGCTCAGACTGTATTTATTTGTGTCAAAAACACAGAGGTCAATAACAGCAGATATTCAACAACAAATCTGAAATAATGTCATGTTATTCTCATATTTCAACTACGCCCTCTTGGACATCTAGTGGGAATCATTAAGCAGCTGTACCTTGTACACAGCATTGGGGAGCAGGTTATTCATTGTGAACCAGCCCAATTCCAGGAGATGCTCTGCTGTGTCATCAGATTTATTCAACTGTGGAAGAGAACAACCCTTGATGAGATCTGTGTCCAATCATGCACAGCCACTTACATAGTAGCTAACATTAACAATGATTAGCAAAGAACATTCAGCAATCTCAACCAAAACCTCCTAGCAGACATGCCTTGCTGTACATGAACCTCTGCAGTTCAAGCTCAGCAATCCCCAACTGTCCATCTTCTTCCGTGAGACACCAGCGGGCCTGAGCAAAGTAGATCTCAGATCGAACGTGCAGACGGCTAACGTCTTCTGGGGGTTTCCGCAGCTCCAGTTTGTTTGCCCTCTGCAGTTGGAAGTCCTTAAAACACCTGAAAGGGAGATATAGAGGGAGGATATAGATATAGAGGAGGATATAGAGGGACTTTGATACATCTAAACATTTTAATTAGGGCTGTCAAATGATTAATCATGATTAATCACATCCAAAATAAAAGTTTTTGTTTACATAATATGTGGGTGCAATGTGTATAATTATTATATATATATATATATATATATATATATATATAGAAAAATACACACATGCTTGTATATATTTAAGGAATATTTTCATGTATATACTGTATATAGATTTCTATATAATTGATATTATATATAAAATATAAATATTATATATATATATATATATATATATATATATATATATATATATATATATATATAAATAATATTTTTTTCTTAAATATACATGCATGTGTGTGTATTTATATATACACAAAACAATTATACACATTGCACCCACATATATTATGTAAACAAAAACTTTTATTTTGGATGTGATTAATCGTGATTAATCATTTGACAGCCCTAATTTTAATCTATTATTGCTAATGAATCAATTGCTAGAACTGTAATGGTGACCAACCGGATGAAGGATATTGAGTTACTTCACTCTTCATCTGCATGTCTGTCTTCTCCTGGTTTGAGCTGATTCTGCAGGCGCAGGTTGATGTCTGACAGCTCGTCTCCTCTGAACTCCTCTGATTGGGACTGTATGGAGTAGGATCATAATGCATGAACCTCAGAGTAGTTTGGAGGACATGATCTTAAATGGAAAGCTATGTGGATAGCCCCTGATTCTCGTGAACTGAACACACTAAAGCGCAGATGTGCACTAACCCTCATGTTGGAGTAGATCTGTTTCTCCAGGCACCGGATTCTGAGCCAAATGCTGACGTACTGCTTCCTGAAGGTGCAAGATACTGCTACGCTGTTCCTCAGGGTTACTGGAGATCTCCAGCTGGAAACGCACACGCTGCTTCCTCTCGCTGTGCTCCTAAATAAAGCAAAATAAAAAGCCAATCAGCACAACTCATTCCAAAATTGGTTTTCAGACAATTACGGACAATTCAAACCTTGCGTCGGGGTTCCACATGGAGCAGCAGGTTATTGACTATGTCCAGGATCATGGAGTACTGCACTGGATTGGTAGAATCTCCAAGTCGTTGTGGATGAGGGTGAAGGTGTCAACCGCACCTGATATGACCGGAACAAAACGATAATATAGTTCTGACTAAACAGATTACAGAATCTTAAACCAGTTCCTGTTTTGCTTGAGGTCACATACCAGCCTGTTTCTTTAAAAGGTCTTCCTTCTCATGGCGGTCACTGATCTCTGGTGGTTTGATGGAGGTGGCCAGTTCAGGGTCAATGTTCGTGGCTGTACCCGATGTAGTACATGCGACAGCTACAGCGAGAGATGATACGCTGGACCTGCTGGGTCTCCTGCACCTGGGACGGCTGGTTCCAGTCTAAATCAGAACCAAAGGAAATGGTTCAAAACAGAGACTATTTATATATAGACATGACACTTCCTCAATCCTTAATACAACTTAATAGGTAAAACCCGTAACACCAAAGATGGCGGCTGTATGCACATGCCCCGCCCCTCCCGCTGTAAAGCCAATCATCTGCTTTTTAAGTCAAGCCGGGAAACATTTAAGCCTATCGTCTGGTTCCACTGACGTATGTGCACAGATGAGGTTTTCAACAGCGGAAAATATGTTACTGTTTAAAAAGGCGGCAGATTTGATGTCAGAGAGCGAGAGAACCCTTGCGCATGCGCAGTAAAGGTATAACCTGTGGGGAAAAAGGCATTTTAAACCTTATTTTAGGGCAAAGTCATCAAACTTTTTCAGCGATTTTTCATATTTTATTACTGTTTCTATACAAGCAGTTTTTATGTCCCAGTGACCAGTGAAAGTGCAGTTCTGAGTCTCTGCCCATTCATTTAGACAGGAGCCTGGTCTTGTTAGTCCGAAATAGCTACCCGGAGGCGTTGCCAAGATGGTGGCCGAGTGTCATGACTTGCCTAAAAGGACTTTGTTCAAAAACGCTACACTGTGGCTGCTGATTGTGATTGGACATGCAAAAGTCACCACTCCAAGGATGAGAGATGGCCCACTTGTAGGAAAATGAATGGGAGAAATCGTTACTCTCAATGGTCCTGACCCAAATTAAATCCAAAGCCATCATAATCTACGTCCAAGTCCACACGTTTGTTAAGCAATGCCACTTTGATAGTCAGGTAGAAATCTTCTGTAGTGCTCATTTCAATACAGGCCTGGCAGATCGTCAGGGTTAGGGTCAGCGCCTCGTGAGCATCCTTTGTAAGCAAGTCCATTAAGCTGGAAGTGTGCCATTTGTAATGACTAATATGGAAGCTTCAGGAATGAATGTCCAGGGGGCATTTCCAAAATGGCATCTAGAGTGTTCTGTGTTACCCCTTTCCACCAAAAAAAAAAGAACTGGTTCGGAACTGGTGCTGGTTCAGACGTTGGTTCGGAGTTGGTTCAACTTCCGAACCCGTTCAGAACCTGTTTGTTTTTCCACTGACTAGAGCGCCCAGGGAACGACGCCGTTACGTCACTGTGTACGTCGCCATACGTCTTAGCAAGAAACGCTTGCAAGTACAACATAACTTTGGGATAATCTCTAACTCTTGTATACCAAGAAGGCTTTAAAAACAATTAAAACATGTAAGTCTCTTTAATCTTTTCGTTTGATATGTAATCTTTTCTGATAAGTAATGTACCCCTGTCTTGTGTCTTTTTTTCTTTTCATTTATTTGTTCTATATTGTGACTGTTTAAAAAAAATAGAAAAGCTTGTGCCAACTTCAACATAACAATTACAAAGGCGGACTCCGTCGTGTTTCTGCAAATGTTTCTCCTGGCTTTGCGATCCTATATTATGGTCAGAAAAGATGTTTAGAACACATCTAAACCCGCTCCAGCCCCCGACGCAAGTACTGACGTGGTAAAAGAACGGTTCTAAGCAGTTGGTGCCTTCTGGAACCATTTTCCGGCCTGAGACCGGTTCTTTGGCTGTCAAAACAAAGAACTGGTTTCGCGCAGGCACTGGCTTCCGAACCGACTCTCAAAATGCTTTGGTGGAAAAGGGGCTTGTGTTATTTAACAAGCTGCTATGTTAATCTGCTATGCCAGTTGGCAAGGTATTCTAAGCAGTTGTTAGAGCATAATGAGTTGGTCCAACCATGAACTAAAGGGATTTTGCATTATGAAAGGACAACTATTAGACTTTTTTGAGTTTACCTTTCTTTTAGAGTAGGGGTAGCCAACCCTGCTTCTGGAAGGCTACCTTCCTGCAGACTTCAATTCCAACACTGTTCCGGCACAATTACCTTTTATACAACTTTGATTAGCTGGTTCAGGTGTGTTTGTTTAGGGTTTGAAGCTAAACTCTACTGCATGGTAGCCCTCAAGGAGCAGGGTTAGAGACACCTGCTTTGTTGTGTAATGTAGATGTTAGTGCATGTAAACAATCTGCAAAGTTACAAAGCCCACACCAATTGTTTGTACCCCTGCCATTAATTCCTTGTCATCGGCATCCCCATGTTATACATTTGCGTAATGGCCCGCCTTCAAATACATGGGAAATGATTTGCAAGTTATTTTTTTCCGTTGCAAGTTCATATAATTATGAACTTAATATGAACATAATATGAGCACTTTAAAATGGCACACCTGTGGTGGTGCTGACCATGCCTCCAACAGCCTGGCCACTCTCCATCAGCTCCTGCACTGAGTCCAGGTTCCTCTGCCTGTGCTCCTCAATGTTCTTCACCTGTAGGTCCACAAAATTGGATTTGACTGCTTAAACGCAATGCTTTGTCAGTCATAAATTGAATTAGAGTGATGTCTGGACTTCTGAACCCACCTCCAGCCACAGCTGCCAGTCTTCTTGTTCAGAGGGGTTTTGCTCCATGGTGGCGAAATACTGCATACCATCCAGCAGGCACGTCCAGGTGGTCTTCTGCTTGAGTGTGTCGCTGTACCAAGCGGGATGGTGTTCACATTGCAGTAGTTGTGCCTTGGCGGCAGACACCAGCACACAGCCGGCAGTCTCTGTGCCTCGCAACATCATCTAAACACAGTGACCATGGGAAGACGTTTAGATATTCTAAATCAGTATCCTGCACTATAGGTTACTGCTCTGAGAATTCATACCTGACAGTTGACAAGTTCTATAAACCAGTTGCGGTTACTAAACGTCATCGGTTTGGCATGCGGCAATACCACAGAGCTGGTCACTCACTCCCGCGTCCTCTTCGGAAAAGACCACAAACTTATCAGTCTCCTCGATAAGCTTCTGCAACATGGAGGTTCCTAAAAAAGGATCAACTGGGTTAAAGAAAGCCTATGTAGACTTAAGGACTCGCCAGTTTCAGAACTTATTTGAGCAACAATATGCACCAGATTTTTGGGCTGACGGTCTAAAGAAAAGACTACCTTCATTCTGACTTTTCTCTGGGCGAGTGGTGGTGGTGATGACTGGTGTAGCGGGAGCAGTGTTTGAGGAGTAGCTGGACATGGAGCGCTTTAGCTTTTTCATCTGCACCTGGGTGTCGATTTCGCAGACCTTTCAGAGCCTCGGTGGAGAGGTTCCTCTTCAGCACAGCTGCTTTCTTATAGCCGTCATATAACCCAAAGGCAATGTTCCTATTGGTGGTGGTCCAAGAGGCCCGCAAGTCCACTAAACACAACTTGTGCGTGTATGAAGCATTGGTCTCGTCTTTTGAGTTGACCTCCTGAGACAGTTTAAGCAGTGATATAGATTGATATCAGTGATATTAGTCAATAAAGGCCTACTTACATTGAGGACAAATTTACTTAAGACATTTTACTAACTATAAGTAACTTTTCAACTACATGTCAACTAACTGTCATTTTAGTATTAGTAGACTGTCTGCTTAATGTCTGCTAACACTTTATTTTGTTGGTCCCCCAACAGACATTCAACTGACTATAAGTAACTTGGCGACTACAAGTAAACTTGTTCTCCTAACTTTGAACCTTAACACCTAACAGTCTACTGACAGTCTACTATAACATACTAATACTCTAATGACTGTTAGTTGACATGTAGTTGAAAATTTACTTATAATTAGTAGAACATCTAAAGTGACTATCAAAATAAAGTGTAAAGGCCTTTGCACAGAGTACGAAATTTTCGGATGCGTTTTCGTGTTCGTCAGCCTAAACATTCGTCACGCATAGAAACCTTGCACACCTGAGTTCGATGCGTATTTATTAAACCTTTGCGGAAAAAAAACACAAAAATACCAAATGGATTCGTCAAGCAGAGAGGATGATTTTGTTGCCCTCTCTCTTATTGAAAAGAGAAGAAAGAGAAAATATTGCGTCCATCCAATCCTGAAATTGCGCCGAGAGGAAGGAGAGTTTCACCTCCTTATCAAGGAGTTGCGAATTTATCCCTAGCGATTCAAAATTTACTTCAGAATTTCAGTGGGACAGTTTGATGCTTTTCTAGAGATTCTGGAGCCACATATTAAAAACAAGACCACCAATTTCCATGTGTTTTTCAATCACATCTTATTCGATCCTAAATTTCAATCTGATTGAAAGGGGAGGTTTATTAATTTCATAATCCAATATAGAGAAGAGAACATAAACACATGATCGAGCTGAAAACACATGATCGTTTTTGAAAACAAAATGCAAGCTCTGGACGTGAAAAACGCAGAAAATCGAACCCGATCGATTAATTTTATGACGGACGAAAGTTTCGGAGGCGGTATGCAAGCGTGATTGACATAACGTGAGGTCGAATTTTTTTTTAACGTGCGAAAATTTCGGATGCGAATTTCGGACTCGGTGTGCAATGGCCTTAACCCAAATTTTTGCCACAAATTTCATCTGGGAAAATTTTAGAGTGATATGTAACTTTATAGTGAAATACTACTTCCTGTAGATAAATTCATGTAAGAGAAGTGCATCACCTCTTCAATGCGGTTGCTCTGTCTCTGGTAGCTGAGCGAGGACAGGCTGAGCAGGTGGGTCTTCTTCACCTGGGCGTTCATCTGGTGGTCGGCAGTCTCGTCCCAAGTGGAGGCCATGAGGTGCACGGTGACCAGAGAGAGCTCGCTCACCATCTGAGTAACATTCCACTCTGAGATCAATCGCCTCATCACAGTTCCAGCTGTAAAACAGGTATCGTGTCAGCAGAACATTTCAACAGGGTGTGTTAAGCAGAGAGATTGACTGAAGGCTGTTTGTTATCTCACCCTGTGGGATGAGCCTCTGTGCTCCTCTGGTGAAGACATGACCTTTACTGCACTCCACCTGGATGCCTCTCTGCTGAGCAAATGATGCCCAGTAATGGACCTGCACAGGAACATTAACACAGGTTTAACTTAGATGTTCTTTAAATCACATTTAACCTTGAACTATCTTTCCAAAATGACTAAAGATGAAACTCGTTTGAATAAGAAGACAGATAGACAAAGTATTGTGTGAATGGAGCCGGTGCTTTACCTGTAGCTGTGGGAAAGACGCTGTGTAGGACATCTGTTTGTAGTGCTGTCCGAGCTTCCTGCGGGAGGGTCTGAGGCTTTGGAAGAGCTTGCCTCTGCAGATGGGCCGAGACACACTGGTCCAGGTGGCCCAGAAGTTCTGCATCCAGCGCAGGGTGCTGCTGTAGAGGAGGATTCTGGGCTGGCAGAGCTCTGGGAGAAAATACACACAATTTATAACATAAAAAAAAAAATTTAAATTACCTTTAAAGGCTGGAATACACAACATGTGGATTGCTCTGATTTTCAGTCTGGATGAGTCAACGCTAGTTGCCTGGCTAATTATTTTAGTTGACAGACTTTTTGATTTTGGTTTTCTTTTGATGCAATAGAGAGCCTAAGTCCCGCCCTCCGCTTCCGGCTCACGGGACCTTATTTCGGAAAATATATGTATGGTAGTCAATATCGAGAGACAACTTATCTTTTTATTCCGTCTGAACTGTGCCCTGAATTACACATATGATGTTTGTCAATTTAAAAGATAATTCTGCAAGTCGAAAATGTCGCAGTTTGTCATAAAACAGAAGAGTAACATTTAGTTTTATGTGAAAATCGCTCATTGAACTACATCTCCCGGGAAGCGAAACAACGAGCGAGATACGCTGCTCGTGTGTGTGCATTCTGGTACAAAACACTCAGGCATGACGGCATAACATTACTATTATAACATAAGACTATAGAAACAATGACTGACATTAGCCTCAGTAAAGTTAGCTTCATTCATTGAGAGAAAATTGTGCCTTTGGGTTTTGTAGTCTTTGTAATTATCGTATTTTCACAGTCTAATACCTCAACGGTTTCACATCAAACTGCGACTTTCTTTACTTTAAAATGTATCTTTTAAATTGACAAACATCATATGTGTAATTCAGGGCACAATTCAAACGAGATCTAAATATTTGTTGTCTCTCGCCATTGACTACCATACAATATTTTTCCGAAATAAGGTCCCATGGTGGTCTACTGGAAGGGGAGGGACTTAGGCTCTCTATAGATATAAACATGTTTGATATTTTGTGCAGATTTTAGAACACATTATCACATGTTTCTGCACAAATTTGTGTTTGGAACGACTTGCAACGATGGCCGGTTTTCTTCTGCCAGAGTGTCTAATGCCTAGTGTTTTAAAACCTGTTCCAAAAAAAAGTGCATAAAGTTAAAAAGTGTATTCCAGCCTTTATCAGCATTTGGAAAAAAAGTCTATAAGTTCTGAACTTTTGCCACAGTGCTGGTCGAGGTCCATGGTGATGGAGAGGTTGAGGTTTTCAGAACGGAAGGCCCTGTAGGAGTCATATGGCTGGACTGAGGCAACATCCGCAACGTTCTCTACAGCACAGAGCATTACGGCATGGTGGTCGTGTGGATTTCCATGGCATAGCCATTGAAGGTCAAGGGTCATACATAGGCTCGGGAGATGCAAGAAGCAGATATCATCATACCTGTATAGAAACAGACCAGACACCATTAAGTCATCACAAATTAAAACATAAGTCACATTTTAATGCAATGCAACTACTAGTCAACAAGTATGTACTTGGAGGCTGTTCTAACGTTGACATCCAGGTCACCCTTGAAGACAAACTGCCCAGGATTCCAGTCAAAGTTAAGCTTGCTCCACTCCCAGTGCAGGTTCTCTGTAGTGTTGTAAGGGTCCTACACAAATTAAACATTATAGTCAGCACAAGATGAGTGCAGGAGTTTTTAGGAAGGAGCCTGGGAATGTGTTAGTACCTCAGTAGCAAGCTGGTGCAGGTTGGCCTGTTCGATGTCCATTACCCAGCGGCCATGCAGAAGAAGCCTGCTTTTATCCCACCAGGTCAGTAGAGGGGACGGGTCAGCTGTAGGTTTGGTCAGTAGATCAACAGCCTGGCCAATCAGCGTCCAAGCAGGATCCCAGCATGGCCCCCACACAATGGTGTAGAGGGATATATTTGCTGTATAAAGAATTAGACCAGTTGAGTTTTATTGTTGTGCCACCACTTACAAACTTACAAGATCAATAGTGTGTTGTGACTCACAATGGACATCATAGTAGAACTTCAGTGGTGGCATATTCCTGTAAACGGTCACATCACCCCATGGCTGGCCGAGCTGGACAACCTGTTTTCGCTTTGCTCTCAGCTGCCCATCCTGCTCGGTTCCCATCAAGCGTCCAGATAGAGCCCACTCTCTGATCTCAAAAAGGTATCGAGGGTAGTCCCGTATCCGCACTGAACCACAAAAGAAAACACTCACTGTATGAACACTCACAGTTGATTTCAATAGAGTTGGGACACAAAAATTAGGTAAAATAGCAAATTCTAAAATTAATCCAAAGTAATTTTATCAACAATTTTCTGCCATTTCTTTCTGTTGGCTGATTTGTTGGATGATTTTTTGCACCAAACTGATTATAAAGATGAAAGAAAAAAAAAATGTATAAACACTACCGGTCAAAAGTTTAAGATCGGTAAGATTTTTTATGTTTTTAAAAGAAGTCTCTTCTGCTCAACAAGGCTGCAATTTTTTGATAAAAAATACACACAAAAAACCACAGTAATACTTTCTATTCATCAAAGAATCTTGAAATAAAAATGTAAAAAACTGTTTTCAACATAGATAATCATCATACATGTTTTTGGAGCATAAAATCATCATATTAGAGTGATTTGTGAAGGATCATGTGACACTGAAGACTGGAGTAATGATGCTGAAAATGCAGCTTTTTTTCAGAGGAATAAATTACATTTTAATATATATTAACATAAAAAGTCATTTTAAATTGTCATATATTCAAATGTTTTCTTGACAATAACTGAAATTTTAAGTTTAAGCAACTACATTTTAACAGAACTAACATAAATAAATGAATAATATAAATAAATAAACTAAAAATGTATAAAAACAAAACAAAAAACTGAAATTATAAAAATAATATTCATAATAATAGCCTTCTCTACAAAGGATTCATCCCATGCTGCTTTAGATTTTGGTGAAAGCAAGTCTTAGTGTAGTGTTAATAATACTGTTATGTTAACTTAAAATGATGTCTAGGTAGGGATTACATTGTGTTTTGAACAGATGTGTCAGATTATTACAGACAGTAGATATTCACAAAATAGCAAAGCAAGCATCATTCATTAGATAACGTATTAACATTGAGGTGTTAAATTTCGGCGTCTCAAGTGCCACTGTCCTGTAAAGTTTAGCTCCAATCCCAATTAAACACCCCGGAACCAGCTAATTCAGGTCTTCTGGATTACTAGACACTTTAAGGTACATTTCAATGTATGCATTTGGTAGACGCTTCAGTGACTTGCACTGCATTTAAGGTATTTTATCAATTCATGCATAACCTAGATATTGAACTCATGACTGTGGAGTTGGTGGTTCTATGCTCTACTCTTTGAGCTACAGGAAAGGTGTGCTGTGGCAATGTGGAGCTAAACTCTGCCCGGACATTTGGATTGGACACGATTAGACACTCCTATATTAAAGCATGCTTGACTTACCCAGAAATGCATTAAGCTTGAATTTAAAAGCACGGCACCATTGGACAACCAGCTGCAGACCATCTCTAGGGAAAGGGCTGATGCCATCGATGTCCCTCAGCTGCTCTCGGATCCGCTCAGGACCGTGCAACGACTGATCCGCAAGTGCCACCAGCTCGAACTCCGACACAGTCCAGGTGAGCAAGGACTTGCGCATGGGCGTGTTGGCGTACAGCCTCTTAGATCTCTGAATATAGATCTCAATGTGCTTGCGCTCAAGTGAGGTGTAGAGCTCTTCAATTTTCCGAGCCGGCAGGAGCTCGCCGTGCTGTTTGCGTAGGTCAGCCACCTTCTTGTCCAGCAGCTGCAGGCGCTTGGCACTTTCCTTGCTTTCGTCCTTCATTAGCTCGTAATTGTCGCGCAGTTTGATCTCAAAGACGTCGTCCAGGAACACGAAGGAGAACTGGTTGATGCGGATCAGCAGGTCCGGAGGCAGGCTACAAGGCTCTGCTGGCGGGGCGGCACCTCTGTGTAGGGTCTTCAGCCACTTCTGCACGCTGATGGCCTTGTCGAAAGTGTCTGAGAAGTTGTACTGATAAGGGAACTCAATGGCAAGGCTGGGGGCAGTGAAGAGCCAGGTGCGATTGCGAGGTGTTTGGAGGAAAGGGAATTGAGATCTGTGCTGTTGCATCACCTCGAGATCATCCAGCATCTGCACCTCTGCACCAGAAAAGGAGAAGATATCATTGCCATCAGAAGTTGAACACCAGGTGAGGAGTCTTCATCAGCATCGCTCCAGGGCGCTTGGAAAGCGACAAGGCTTCTGCACTGAAGATGATGAAGTTGTTCTCGGCCACGTGGGCGGTAAACTGAGTGCTTGCCAGCTCTACACACACTAACATGCCAGAGGAAGAGGCTGCAGACTCGGTTTCATCCTTTTGTCTTAGGCTTAGAGATGCAGACAGAGCTTTCCAATAGCTATGGCTCTCTGTGATGTGTTGATACAGAAACATGTGATCCGATGGGGTCCACTGCACTGTTAAAGCATTTTCACTCCGCACCTGATCATATAAAGATGGGAGGAAATAAATCAAGCTGTGGTTGAAGTTGGCATGAAACAGAAATTACGATATTATTGTGACTTATATATGGGTGAACTGACTGGGGAATGGGGAGAAAAAATTCAATTTGTCTTATGGGAAAAGAGCATCACAGTCCCGCCCACAGCCGGTGCCGGAAGTAAAAAATTCAATACAATGGCCCTCATTTATCAATCTTGCGTAGAAACGGGTGTATATGTTGGCGTAAGATTATGCTTACACTCCTCTCACCGCCTGATTTATGAAGCTGTGCGTACCTTTGAAATCCAAGTGTACGCAATGCCTGCCCTTGATAAATCCCGCGGCCGAAAACGATTGTCATTAGAATAACACGCCCTTATATAGTCAAGTCTCCCGCTCCCCCACACCCTCATTTTACGCCATGGACACACGGAAGACGGCAAAGAAAGAAACTTCTTGATTTAATGCACAATCTCGTTTATATATATATATATATATATATATATATATATATATCGTCTATTAACTCACTGCCGTCTATTGCAACACATTTCTTCTCCCTCTTCATCGTCTTTTCTGCCATTTTCTCCTCTGCTAAAGAAACTCTTAAGCCTCTTAAAAGTCCTCATCCGTACTCCTAACAATTTTGACCTTAAGACCTCTTTTAAGGGTTAAGATTCTTTCTGAATTACTTTTTTCTTTACTAGGAATTTTTCTTTAATTTTAAGAGTAAACGCCCACATTTCTAAGAATTTTCTTAGAATCTTGTCACTAGGAGCTTCTTTTTGCATTAAGATTCTTTATGAATACGGGCCCAGATTTTCAGAATGGTCTCAAAAGTTTAGGACCCCACTATAGTTGTTAATGGGTTTCAATTGCAATGAACTGGTTTTGAATGAATAAATAAAAAAAACTACAAATGCGTTTTCATGCAGTCACTGCAATGACTTCTGAGAACTAGTGAAATAACTGAAATTCATATATTTCATATAGTGAAATTTCATATAGAAATTCACTATTTCATATAGTGAAATATGAAATAACTGATCCTATGTGAGGAGGTCATGACAGCTGTGTGTAGGAGCAGTGTAGTACCTCCAGACTGCGGGTGCTGATGTGGTAGGAGACGGTGAACGTGGTTAGGGTCAGGATGGGGTTGGGAGTTTGGGCGGCTGGGCAGCAGAGCTCAATACTCTCAGTAATGGCCTTCACCACAGCCAGAGAAACACCCTGGACAGACACACTCGAGTTCTCCCCCGATCCTTCAGCCACCACTGTGTCCACCCTCACTCCAACAGCCCCTTTAATGCAATTCAGAAAAACAAGCCTTCACATACTGGAACAAGCTAACATGCATAAAAATGTAATGCAATTGTTTTTTAAAGAATCAGAGTGCAATTGGTATATTAAGGGCTTATTTTACTTCCTACCTGCAACATTGGAAAGTGTGAATGCGTTTACATCCTCAAGACTGAGTTTAAACTTAAAGAGTTGTGGTGGGCAGGTTGGAGGCTTTTCAGAGAGGGAATGCAAGGAGAGATTTTCTCCTTTGTCCAGTTTAAGAACGGAGAACAGACGAGACAGACACAGAGTGCAAGTCTCGGACACTTCCACCTGCAGGCCTTTCAGATTTGACTCCATACAAATACTCCTAGAAGGGTTGGAGTTCACCGTCCTCTGCTTACTATAGCTGCCCTGTGAACAAATTAAGAAGGGATTGCAGACCACAGACCAATATAGACCATCATGCATAATGAACGACAACTGACTAGTTAAACACATATTGATTTTACCTGCAGTGTGAGGCAGTCTAGAATAAGGGCTTCCCCCCAGACATGTTTTCCAGGTGGGTGAGGAGCCTGCTGGATATGGGAGCCCTGGCCCACACGCCACCAGAAATGATCCAGGGACAGAGAGGCTTTCTCAGTCACAGTCAGACTCTTTACATCATTGTCTTCTGAGTCCAACAAGTGCTGCAGTTCTGTGAGGCACACCATAGTCAGTAACAGTTATGCACTACATTTTTTATTTTGCCATTCATTTTGAAATAAGAATTTAGTCCTCGTTTTTTTAGGCTACAGTGTTTGTTATCGAAACATAAACTACTAAAATAGTTTTGATTAACTGAAATATAGCTGAATTAAAGTAAAATATAAATATTTAGATGCATTTAAACTAAATGCTGCCTTGGCAAAGGAAAGCTAAATAGAAATATACCAGTGACAAAAGCACATAACAAAATTAGTAAAACCTAAATTCAAATTAAAACAGAAAATACAAAAATAAAAGCTAATTAACATAATAATTACTATAATAGTATATAATGATACTAAAATAACTGTTTACAGTCCATTCACACCACAAGCCAAAGTGGCAATTCAGATTTTAGGCTCACATCTATTTTTTTTTGTTATTTTTATTTTTTATGAGGTTGTTCAAATGACCTTTTGTGTCCCATATTAAACATTGATCTGATGCTTTTAACCTGTTTTCTTTCTTTAACACTATTCCAGCTTCTATATATATGTTCTCTTAACAGCTATCATGAATATACTATATTCATTATAATTAATCATAATAAATTACTACGACTATAAAATATTACATTAATATAAATAAACGTATTAATATTTTTAAGCAAGAACATATCTTAATTATACAAATAATATTAATATTACATTATAAGTTATCCATTTGTAATAACATAAGGTGCTAATTATATTATTGGCCTAAAAAATGTAACTAATCAACCAAATTAATAGGATGCTAAAATGCCACAGTCAATGTGATTCTGATGGGCAGATCAATGTCACATAAGAATGTTTTCTGGTCTTTGAAACTCTAAATCTTAAACATATGTCTTCATAAAAACTTCTAGGATGCAGCTAAGCTACATACATTTTTTCCGCATTGAAAACACACATTTATGTCTGAGAGAGAACAAAACCTGCTGTTGTTTGTTGTTGTTGAGGAAGGCGAGTCAACAACCAAACTAAGCCAACTGTCCATTGTGCGTAACAACATTCAGTAGCCACACTTTGCTATTTACCCGCATTGGCTGAGATGAAGCCCAAAGCAAAAGGTGGCGTATCTCCTGAATTGCACGGACACATTGACATTGGACACGGAGGAGCTTATCAACACGGGAGCATCCAGCTGAGGGAAACGCCTGGGAGACAAAAGGACACTTATGTGAGAACAATAAACAAGACCTCCATCACAGCCAAATCTGTGATGCTCAGCAAGCAATGGAGGATTAATACCTATGTTTACGAGTCGTTTTTTTGTGCGAGAGCTGGTCCCATGACAACATGTCCAGCCAATGGGAGAACTCTTGATGACGGTAGTGGATGATACAAGTGTTGATGGTGACCGTGCTAGAGATGTCAACCGATGTCACCTTAAGTGAGGAGACAGAAACAATAGTGAAAAAAAGACAAAAGCTCTGATTAGAGAATTCATGAAAGCAACAAAACAACTTACCTGCAGTATGGTTCTGAGAGTATTCAGACATAAAATCCTCTGTCTACTTTGTGATAGAAGAAGGCCATCTGAAAAACATCCAGTCACCCACAATCTTATGTATAATCAATAATAATAGTGATAAAGAGTGTGTTCTTGAGTCCTACACCCACCCTCAAGCAGAAGCTCCAGGCGGCTCTGTGGGAAACTGAGCTCAGGGGTGAAACTCTTCAGAGGAAGCTGTTCATCATCACGATCATAACCCACCTTTAAAGACTTCAAAGTCCAGTTCAAGTGTCTGAGAATCAAACACAGTTGGTTAGAGTGCAAAAACATCATTTAAGATTAATCACAATGACTCTACCAGCACATCTTACCTCTTCTGACTATGCATGGAGAGTGTGAT
This sequence comes from Hybognathus amarus, assembly GCA_030378365.1. NCBI lineage: Eukaryota > Metazoa > Chordata > Actinopteri > Cypriniformes > Leuciscidae > Hybognathus > Hybognathus amarus. The sequence goes on along the minus strand of JAQIUQ010001910.1, from coordinate 141,975 downwards.
ATTAGTGTTTTCAAAATCCACATTGACCTTCTGTGGAACCAGTTTGTGAAGCCCCTCAATTGCTTCCGTCTGAATGAAAGAGTCCTCTTCATCATCTTCAAAAGACATAAACATTATAAAAGCTTTAACAGAGTTGAATTTACAGCAGGGTTATTAGTTGACTAAGGGGTCTTTCACACTGGGCACGATTGCTGAGGTTTGTTCTGGTTTCACACTCAACTTGATTCTATCGAACCCTGGTGCATCTTACATCATTGTGCACGTGCATGACACATAACGTGCATGACGCATGACAAGAAATGCAAGAAATGTTTTGTTAAATTATTATATATCATATATTATAATATATATATATATATATATATATATATATATATTAGGGCTGTCAAACGATTAATCGTGATTAATCGCATCCAAAATAAAAGTTTGTGTTTGCATAATATATGTGTGCACTGTGTATAATTATTTTGTAAATATATAAATACACGCACATGCATGTATATTTAAGAATTTTTTAAATTTATAAATAAAATATTTATATATAATATAAATTATATATAAATCTATATACAGTATATACATGGAAATATTTCTTAAATATAAACAAGCATGTGTGTGTATTTATATATATAAAATAATTATACACAGTGCACACACATGTATTATGTAAACACAAACTTTTATTTTGGATGCGATTAATCACGATTAATCGTTTGACAGCTACTACATATACACATGTATATATATATATATATATATATATATATATACAATATATCATATATTATTAATGTGGTGCTACTATGTGAAACAAAGTGAATGAGAGCTTGTGTTTACTGTATGTATGTCGCATAAAGTTTTGCAAACAGACACTTTTAAGAAGACAGCAGGTTGCCATTTTGATTGCACTCAATCTGCATGATGACACTGCATTCTTACTCTAGCTCCTATTCAGGGTGAAATCATCACATTACAGAGGTGTAAAAACTATACATTAACATATTAAAATAAATAATAAAAACAACCAAAACACACAACAAATTTTTGAACAAAATAACTAAAACTGAAAATGGAAAATATATATATAAAAAAAAAAAACGAAATATTTATAAAAACTAAGTATGCAAATTAGGGATGCACAATTTATGGAAATCCTAACTGCATAATTTATACATAAACTTACTATTTTATTTAGCAGAACAACTGTAAACTACAATACTATTAGAAGACTGTCTTCTTTCATCATTTTGAAATGTTATGATTAAGGTTTTATTTTAGAAAAACGCAGGGAGCCCATACATTTTCTTTTTTGTTGACAACAGCCGGTTCATAAGCAATTCTCCTAATTACAAGTTAGGAAAGATGGTTGGCACATGTGTTCCCAAAAGCATATTATAAATGTCCCAAACTCAGAGCAGATGCAGAGAATGTTCATACGGAGCAGAATTCACAAGCTACTTTGAAACACTGAAAACACTGGAATATAAAAACACAGTGCTGTACCTCACTCTAAAACTTTGATATTCCCACTAAGCCATTTCACGATTTTGGCTGAATAATGATTAATTGTGCAGCCCTAATTTAATGCTTGTATCTCAAATTTAAAACCTGATTTGGTCAAACCTGCAGTTTGACTGATGCATTGAGCTGGAGCAGATCCTGGAAGTTTGGGTAACTGGCTGAGGAACAGACCCTCGTGAAGTTCAGCCAGCAGAGTTCTGACACACAGTCCCAGACGGCCTGGCCTGAGATCAGGCAGACTCACGTCACCATTAAGGGCCAGACTCAGGGACACATCAGCCAAACAAGTGTCCTGTTAATGAGAGAACAGGCACTCTGTTATCACCTTGTTAGCAAATTATTTACGTTTTGAACACTGAAGTAAAATCTTAACACATGTACAGTATATGTGGTGTACATACCAGTCTGCTGCTCTTCAGAACTTTACTGCTAAGTTGTCCCACTGAGAAATCCCAGGCCAACCTAACAACATATCAAAAAGTTGTCATTTTAGTGGCCGTTTGGGTAACCGGTTTCTTAAATGCCTTGCTCAGGGGCAAAATGGTGCAAGTTTGTGGCTTGATCCTCGTGGGAAATTAAATAGAGCTGCACAATACAAAACAGTCATTTCAAATTTTAATAATAATAATACTAATTCACAATATTTATTGCATTTTAGATCAAATTAAATGCAGCCTGGATGAACATTAGAGAGAGACATCAGTCTAAAACAATAAAATCTTACCAACCCCAAACTTTTGAATGGTAGTGTTCAGTCATCGAACGCTCAGTTAATCTTAAAAAGACACTTATTATTAAATGTGCCATTTTCCATACCGCACATTATATTTACGATGCCTAAATTTACTTGTAGACTGATTTTAGTTTTGAGAGCTTTATTTTTTTATTTTATTTAGATAAAGAATTTTAATATTGGTTATTTATTCTTCATAAATGGCCATTTGTTATTCATTTATATCGGCCCCAACATGAAAACAGTTACCGGCTTATTGGTTTTAAATTTTTCATATCAGTGCATCCCATCTAGCCAGCCCTGAGCTCAACCCACTATACACACAGCTTGAAGTAACAACATCATGCAAAGGTCTTTTTAAAGAGCAGAAGTTCTCATTTTCAGAGGTTAATCACCTTTTACTTTGATGATCCAGCAGCAAAGTGATGGCAGAGGACGTCATGTGCCAGAGTGACTCAGGCAGGGCCAGATTCAACACCATCACATTTATGGAGTCGATGTGGAATGACAGCAGCTACAAAACAGAGACAACTGGAAACTTTAAATGAACTGTATACAAAACAATCACATTTACAGTAATACACTTTCAATAGCCCATAGAGAAAGGCATTCTGAAGGTTTTAAAAGCACTTACATGAACACTTTAAAATGAAAATGTGTGTAAAGGAAATAAAAGGTTGGATATAATTTTGCACAGACCAACTCAGTAAAAATTTTATATGTTAACAAGTATAATGTTTAAATATGGAGTTGATATTTTTAAATAGAGCAAAGGACCAACTTCGTGAGCGATTTTTTAGAAGTATGTTTAAATCTTGTGTTTAAGGAAGCTTGTTTCCGCCACTGAAAAAAATAAAATAAAAAAAATGTATAATAATTGCGACTTTTTATCTCACAATTGCGTGTTATAAAGCCAGAATTGCGAGATATAAAGCCAGAATTGTCGAGATATAAAGTCAGAATTGCTAGATATAAAGTGGCAATTGCGTATTATAGAGCCAGAAATGCATGATATAAAGTCAGAAATGCATGATATAAAATCAGAATTGTGATATTTAAACTATTCTGAGAAAAGATCTCAGAATTTCGACATATAAACTAGCAATTATGTGTTATGAAGTCAGAATTGTGAGATGTAAAACTCTGAATTGTGAGAAAAAAGTCAGAATTGTGAGATAAAAGTCACACTTCTGTCTTTTTTCTCTTCGGACTTTATATCTCGCAATTCTGACTTTATATCAAGCAATTCTGACTTTATATCACGCAATTCTGACTTTATATCAAGCAATTCTGACTTTATATCACGCAATTCTGACTTTATATCAAGCAATTCTGACTTTATATCAAGCAATTCTGACTTTATATCAAGCAATTCTGACTTTATATCTCGCAATTCTGACTTTATATCTCGCAATTCTGACTTTATATCTCGCAATTCTGACTTTATATCTCGCAATTCTGACTTTATATCTCGCAATTCTGACTTTATATCTACGCAATTCTGACTTTATATCAAGCAATTCTGACTTTATATCAAGCAATTCTGACTTTATATCAAGCAATTCTGACTTTATATCTCGCAATTCTGACTTTATATCACGCAATTCTGACTTTATATCTCGCAATTCTGACTTTATATCAAGCAATTCTGACTTTATATCTAGCAATTCTGACTTTATATCAAGCAATTCTGACTTTATATTCAAGCAATTCTGACTTTATATCTAGCAATTCTGACTTTATATCAAGCAATTCTGACTTTATATCACAGCAATTCTGACTTTATATCAAGCAATTCTGACTTTATATCTCGCAATTCTGACTTTATATCTCGCAATTCTGACTTTATATCACGCAATTCTGACTTTTGTCAAGCAATTCTGACTTTATATCAAGCAATTCTGACTTTATATCTAGCAATTCTGACTTTATATCTGCAATTCTGACTTTATATCAAGCAATTCTGACTTTATATCAAGCAATTCTGACTTTATATTCAAGCAATTCTGACTTTATATCAAGCAATTCTGACTTTATATCAAGCAATTCTGACTTTATATTCCACAATTACAACTTTTAATTCTCAGAATTGTGACTTTACATCTCGGAATCCTAGAAAAAGTCAGAATTGTGGGATAAAAAGTCGCAATTATCTTTTTAATTTTTCATTATATGGCGGAAACAAGCTTCCATATGTGTTGATGAACAGCCTGTACCTAAACTTTTATCCCAGTGCAATATCTTGCAGCATTTACTTCCATTGCAACTGCATTATTATACTTTTCTTTTCTGCTGAATGAAATGAAATGATCTTCTGTGGTAATCATTAGCATGCTTGGCTTAACTTGTATTGAACCTGAAACACTCCAGAACTCTAAACTCAAGTTGTAAATGTTGATCACCTGAGAGACAAAATGCAGAGTAGAGGGACTGAGAGCTAGTTTTTTAGTATTCTCTTCATTGCTTTTGGGAGCCCGAGGTCTAAAAGGCTCCAGCAGGTCGAAGCGGAGCCGGGCATCACCCACACACAATGCCAAGAACCTCCTATAAGAAATAACACACAGTGAAATATGATTAACAACAGAAAATCTTAACTCTAGCTACATCTCATTACTATACTTACGGCAAGTCAGGGTTGACTATTTTACAAGAAATCCATATCCTGTCAATTTCCTGCAAAACACAAAAGTGAAAAATTATTTATAGCACCAGAAAAGATAAAACAAAGCAGTTGCAGCTTTTAACCAGATCAATTCTACTGTATCACGTTTGATATGCACATTTCTAAGACATCACCAAAACTTTGCAGAAAACCTGTTGCACAATCTACTAAGTGCTGTGTCACATGATTGATAGTTGTTGTCAATGTTTTATTAATGCAGAAACCAAACCAACCAGAGTGTGTTGAGGCTGAAACTGAACACTGATTCCTCGCACCGAGAACAGACCAACAGACTTGATCTTGAGATCAGCATTCAGGACATTGTGGAAGAAACGAACAGCTAAACTGCAGGCAAACCATCTAATAAAACATGAAGAAGAGAGTATTTCATAGGTTTTAATGTAGCATTTGCAACTCATCTGACATATTCATTAATGTATGCTGGTTTCTTACCTAAAGAGTAAAATTAATACAAGTGCCAGGATGAGAAACACTAAGATGGCAATCAGCAGGGCAGACATTGTGCTGCAGATGTTTCTTCACATTTAGCCTACAATCATGGCAAGCTGACTCCAGACCACCTGTCAAACAGACATCGATGTTAATTCCTCTAAAATTATCTTCAAGACTTGTTAGGTATATTAGTTAATAAGATAAACTGAACGAAGGATGGGATGTTTAAGAATTTAAGAAACCAAATAAGTGCATTTACCAATACGAACTCTTAAATATTATTAAATATATTCAGTGTCTTCCACAATATTAGGTATTTAAAATGTCACAAGTTAAAACATGATATAGGCTAGCTGAATACTGAAACAACACCAGAATGTGTAACAGAGGCAAACTGAGAGCTTTATGCAATAGACAATATAAAATTAATATTATGTTGAGTATTATTCTCAACACAATTTAATTATTTGATCGGCAGTCTCAGTGTTGTGCCACTCTGGCAATGCAAACAGCTTTTGGGCGGATCTGGCAATGCAAGCATTAGCAAGTTAACAGGCAAAACAATTCAACCAAGAATTATTTAACTTCGTAGTTAAGGTGTTCGATGTAATTAGCAAGGTTTAAGTCGGGTTACCTACCTGAAATGGTTTGTAATGCAAAACCTATGGATCTCTACGTGTAACGTTACACCGCCCCTCCGTCTCATGCTAGGCTATCTAGCAACGGCATCATGACAGCCTTCTGTCAACAAACAGACATGCTAATCATGTTAATATGCCCCTTAAAACACACATAATTAAAAATACATACGTTTAAAGGCTGATAAACAAGATTTCATTTTAATTTAGCATCGAAGTGATAGGCTTTCCACTTGCAATACTTGTTTCAAGTGTGAAAGCAGAATTATTAAGTTTTCTTTCATAATAAAAGTCCAAAAGAAGAGCACAGAAAATTATTAAAAGTTATGGGGTTTTTTTTTACTAAAGAGCCACAAACGTTTAATAAGTCTTACCATCTGTATAGGTAGGCAATAATTAAATTATTGTCTTAACTGTAAATAAAAGTGTGCAAATAGTTTTATAAGTTGGACAGTCAGCTGACTGTCATCTTTACACAGGGTGTCACCTGACTACAGGTGAGCTCACACCATGGGCTCTCAACAGGTGTGTTAGACTTGAAGCAGTTTGTTTTAAGTATTTTAGCAGTGTTTTTTTAGTATATTGCATCAAACAATAAACTGACAGAAGTCAAACAACACACCAAACCTTTTTGACTCGAAGGACCCCCGGTTTGGCTACAATATTTTCTCTGTTACATCTGCTGTAATTATAACAACACTGCTTGTTTTAAAAAAAAAATTTAATTCACAAAACTTGGAAGTGTTGAATATTTTACATTTATTTATATGATTTACATTATATGATGAACAGGTATTATAATACTGATTTCTGCTGGTCAGTAGAATGAAACGGAAGGCTTTTGTCTTTTCTTTCTCTGCACTTTGGAATGTACCATGAATGCTTCTATTCATTTGTCATTGTAAACTAATAATTGCAATTAATTTGGTATGGCACCAAAGAAAATGTTTATTTTAATAGCCACTGAATATTTGTAACATTACATTAAACTTGCTGATAATCCTCTTTATTTATCAAAAATATATACTTTTAAGAGAATAACTACATAATCATGAGGACTAATACACATACTTTTCATCATGTCCAAAAGTGTGTGTCCAATTGAGGTTTTAGGAATTGTAAGGTGTTCTTGATAGAATTGGGATTACTTTGTTCAAATAAACCAGGATTATTATTAGTAAACCCTTAGAAACATAGAACACCAATAGTCTGGTTGACTGCACACATCCTGGATCTTTTGAAACAGTGTAATTGACATCAGACAGTCATTATGCTGAAGCCTTTTGCTTGTTGCGTTTGGCAAACCACTCGTCACTCTTATCTGCAGCCATGGCCTGTGAAAAAAACAAACAGTAAACATATGGATTCGGCTTGTAAGTTGATCACAGGATTAATTTTATACTCTAAATTACCTTATCCAGTAACTCATTTCCCATAGGATCCATTGCAGAAAGCTGCCTAAATGCCTCGTCACCCACAAAGCAGATCTCGTGACCATCCTACATTATGTGGAGATCTGAGTCAGCCAAGCATACTTTTGCAAATACTCAACATTCAGTCTCAATAACATTAATAAATACTCACAGGATCTGCAAGAATGACGACTTCCACTGTGGCTTTTCCAGGTGTATCCAGACTCACAAGCGGGGTGAGGATTTTGTGATTTTCTTTTCATTACGGCCTCAATGTCTGGTAACTGCAAAACAAAGACATTTCCTTAAAATTACAAGAAGTCAAATCTAATGTGGATGTTGTTTTTGAGTAAAAGATCTGACCTGATCCCGAGAGCAAGCGAATGCGATCCTTCCAAAAGCAGTTGCATGTTCCACAGCGCCTCCAATGTCCTGTAATTCCAGCTTACACTACAAAAGCACAATAATTGATTTCAAGACACATATACTTCAAAGGTTTGGGGTCAGTATGATTTTTAAAATATTTTAACAAAAAAAAAAAGTTTCTTGTGCTCAATAGGGCTGCATTTGTAGGGTCAAAAATGCAGTAAAAACAGTAATATTGTGAAATAATTAGGGCTGTCAAACGATTAATCGCATCTAAAATAAAAGTTTGTGTTTACATAATATTTGTGGGTGCACTGTGTATAATTATTTTATATATATAAATACACACACATGCTTGTATATATTAAATAAATATTTTCATGTATATACTGTATATAGATTTATATATAATTTATATTATATATAAATATTTTATATATAAATATTTTTTTCCTTAAATATACATGCATGTGTATTTATATATACACAAAATAATTATGCACAGTGCACCCACATATATTATGTAAACACAAACTTTTATTTTGGATGCGATTAATCGATTAATCGTTTTTGACAGCCCTAGAAATGATATTACAATTTAAAAGAACTGTTTTCTATTTGAATATACTTAAAAATGTAATTTATTTCTGTGCTGGCAAAGCTGATTTTTCAGCATCATTACTCCAATCTTAAGTGTCACATGATCCTTCCAGAAATCATTCTAATTTGCTGACTTACTGCTCATGAAACATCTTAGTATTATCAATGTTGAAAACATTTTTTTTTGTGGAAATCATGATTTTTATCAGGATTTTTTAATGAATATCAAATAAAATAACATTATTCATAATAAAAAAAATATTTGGTAACAGTATAAACTTTTTGATCCTTGCTGAATGAAAGTACTAATGTCTTTCATGAACTTGCTTTTGAGCGGTAGTGTGTATATGCAATTGTATAAATAATTTCCTTTAATAAGGACCTGATAGAAATTTTATAAAAAGAGGATAACCAAACTCAAGACTATTCACTGGGGTCTTGGTGAGTGACATGCCCTTATAATTAAATAATTGCCAAAAATACAATTAATGGATTATTTTCAGCCAAACCTGATTATCTGAGAATCCCATTAAAGCAATCTTTTTGTCCTCATTTTTCTCAATAACTTTCATTCCCAGCAGGACAGACCAATAATGAATAGAGCGCTGTAGATCAGAGACTGCCAGGGAGACCTTCTGGACAGGATCTATTACCAAGAAAATAAACAATCAATGTTAGGAGTCAGTATATAATGGTGCAGTTAACTACTACAGTTACCTCATATATCTGCTTCCACATTTCATGAAGGAAGTTTTCACATCCCTATAATAACACGAAGCTTCACACAAATACCCACCACAGTCTCGGCTGTTCCTTGTCTATAAGGAAGAAGCGGTATCCTCCCGGAGCTTCAGTCATGTGAGAGAGAGTCTTCAACTTGTGTGAGAGGCCAGTTTAACCTCTTCGCATTACTCACAGCCTGACTAGACTGGAGAGTGAGACCCTAATATTGAAGAGCACAGATAGAGGAAAGATCAGGATCCCATTTCACAGAAAATATACAGTGTGTGGACCAAAACTACAGAAACTGCTAGTGAAAATGCTTTATTTAATTCTGATACCAAAACAAACACCTAAATATAAACTATTTATTTTCTTATGTCAATTCAAGTTCAAGGTTGAATTGTAAATTATGATGATAATGTCATATTTTATCATTAATGTATATATATATATATAATATATATATAAATGATTTTTGTGATACAAAGCTGAATTTTCACCTTACTCCAATCTTCAGTTTCACGTGATCTTTCAGAAATCCTTCTAATATGCTGATTTTGTGCTTAAGAAACACTCTATGTACACATTTTTATTTTGTATTCTTTTAATAGAAAGTTCAAAAGAATAGCATTTATCTGAATAGAAAGCTTTTGAAACACTAATGTTCAAAAGTTTGGGGTCAGTAAAAAAAATTGGAAATTATTGGAAAGTAACTAATACGTAAGTGACAGTAAAGGCATTTATAATGTAACAAAAGATTTATATTTCAGATAAATGTTGTTATTATAAACTTTCTATTTTTCAAAAAATCATAAAAAATGTCCACACAACGTTCGAACACGAACACACACACACACACACACACACACACAGACCGACATATATATATATATATATAGATTATATATTATTACATTTTTTTTTCTCAAAGGTCTCAGATGTTTATTTCCTAGTAATTCTACAGTATATGTGGTTTCAATGTAAATGTATCAGGAGTTTACCAGGAAGTCATTGCCAAGGCGATATTCACCCACTCCATAGTTATAGGTCAACTCTGCCACAAAGTGGTCATCTTCTGGTCCAAAGCCCACCATAGTTTTACTCCATTTCCCATCATATGGACTGACAACACAAGAACAGATCTATGTTTTGAATGTGCCTTTCATACAGGTTATACAAGTAGTAACAGCTTAAGAAGTAGTAAGCTAGTAGGATACAAACCCAAACAAAAAAACCCTATGATTATGATATGACTAACCCATTGCAGGTTGCTTTGCAGCCCTCCTCAAATTCTTCATGACGCAGAATCTGTAAGTAGATTAGAGTCATTAGTTATTGTTTATAAGTCTGTAATTTGAGACTGAACACAAACTGAGGGAAGACATGCGACGTGTCAAAACTGCACTTGGTAATAACACCATTAACTGTCTTATCACTATTATTAGGAGGCAAAGTCCTCAATGAATTTAGAATACAGAACTGGTGTATTACAATAAGCTCAGTAGACAGCTCTTTTACCTTCATTCCTAAGACATCCCTGTAAAAAGTGGCTGTTCTGGTCCTGTCTCCTACTTTAAAAACAAAATGCAGTGCTCTTCTATGTGCCATCACTCTTGAAAGTCCCTCACTGTAAACGCGACGATCACACACACTCTGTATCGATGCACACACCTTGCGATCGATTGCTCTGCTGTCAACATGCCACAGACTAAACCAAATTAATCGTGGATTTGTAATGCCATTATATGTATGGCATAGACATGTATGTATGGGCGCATTACGTCATTTAGAAAAAAATAATATATTTATATATAATGCAAAAAGCACAACTAAATCTTAATTAAATGTTTATAACACATTTAGTACAGTCCATTCTAGTGACGGGAAAGCGGAATGAAATCACACGAATCGGTTCATTTCAACAGTTCTGTTCGAAGAATCGGTTGAGATATTGCTGTTTACTATGATTTAAGTGTTGTGTATTGCAATTTCATCTGTCCATCCATGTCAGTGTGTTGTAGCTCTGATTCAGCTTAAACATACATTTAATTGTATTGCATTTGTTTCGTAAGTGTTAGTAAATCTGTCATACTCATATAAATTATTTATTTAAATTCTATTTGTCCATGTTCCCATCTCTTAAATCCTCAGTTTCCACCTGAATACACTGATTCAGTCTGTCGCTCATTCAATGTCCAAATATTATGGATTACCATTTTATCAATTGACATTACACCATGCCTAATTTGTGTAATATGCACCATATAGTAAGTAATTATATCGATATTTTAGATTTAATACTGTTTTGTGTTCTCTTGGCATAATGAGACCCGATTTCTCACGACACCGGTTTAGTGAACCAATTCATCCAACTCTTGGGAAAGATCCGAATCAATAAAACAATTCGTTCACGAATCGGACAAGTTGATTCATTCCCAGTGAACGCAGGTCGAGGTCAACAAACATGGCAGCGCTCGTGTATAACGTGAGTCGTGGATTTGTTATTTTCGGAGAACATAGTTTATTATTTAGAGGGCATAACCAGATCTTGGTGAATTCGAGGAGATATGTCCGAGCCCTCCAACGGAGACCCGTGGCGGTCTTGTATCCCAATGGAGAACGAGAGACATTTATTAAATCGAAGGAAACAACTGATAAAATGAAATCAAAATATGTTCAAACAAAAAGGCAAAAACCTATCTGAGAGTGATAATAAATACCGCAAAGAGAAAGTCTCTGAGAGAGCTGTCAACAAGAAGTGGAGTGGTCATCATGTCTCTGAATATGCAGAAGAGTCTCCTCACATTATGGACAGGCTTGGTGGACTGCGATACGAAAAGGCCCCTGCTGGAGATAACAGACTCGCGTGAGTACAAAATCACGGTTACCAACATTATCATCTTCATTCTTGCAAAATACATCATTTGAGTGTTGAATGTCTGCATATTTTCCATTTAATTTGTTTATTTATTCACAGATGCTATACTTGCACATGCGCACCAGATATAAGATTCTGGATCTCTGTTAAAGGGATAGTTCACCCAAAAAATGAAAATACAAAAAGAAAAAGTCAATAGGGCCATCAACTGTTTGGTTATCGTCATTAAATATCTTCAAATTAATCATTTTTTGGGTGAACTATTGCTTTAAACCTGCACTGAGAAGAAAATCGAAAAGTTGTATCCTGTATTTATGTGTAAAACATGGACATAAATAATAATAAAAAAAATTAACAACTGTTTATTACCCAGAGGTTTTAACATTATGATTTGTTGTCTATGTTCTTTTTCATTGTGACAACAAACTTTAAGTAACATGCAATTCAACGCCAGAGCTTCTTTTCTCCTCACGGGTGAATGACTTAAAATGATCAACATTAGTGTAGGTATTAGGTAAACAAATGATTTGGAAGATGATGTTTGCACTACTTAATTTCAAAGAAAAAGTTGTCATAAAACAATGATGTCGTTGTCCCCTCAGGAAGGTGTCCAGTGTGGCCCGCTCCAGAGTGTTTCGGGAGAAGGAAGGTAAGGTGCTGCTGGAGGGCAGGCGTCTGATCTGTGATGCTCTGTCTGCTGGAGCATCTCCTCAGATGCTTTTCTTCAGTATGGTGGAGAGACTGCAGGAGCTTCCTCTAGATAAACTACAGCAGGCCAAGCTCATCAAGGTCAAATATGAAGACATGAAGACCTGGTCTGACCTGGTCACTCCTCAGGGTGTTATAGGTCAGTTGCTGAATCTCTTATAGACCCAGTTTACTTCTAAATGTTTATAACCCAACACAAATCGCACTGTTTCTGTCAAATCACAGCTATATTCTCAAAACCTGATGCCTCCCGTCTGGCATTTCCAAAAGACATCCGTCACCAGTCTGTGCCTTTGTTCCTGATATGTGACAATGTTCGTGACGCTGGAAACCTAGGCACTATTTTACGCTGTGCTGCAGCTGCTGGTTGTGACCGTGTTCTCCTAACCAAAGGTAGGTAATACTTGTAAATGGAAAAAGATTTTTGTTGAAAAGGGACATGTAACACTTAACGCACTTGTGACGCATATTAAATCTGCAGCTTATTTTTTGCAATCCAGGTCAGTTTTGACCCGGTTGAACGTAAGCTGATAAAACACCCAGATTCACCCTGATTTTACTACACTTACCATTTTTTTTATAAACAAAAAGTTGAAGTTCTGATACAATGCTTGAACTGTAGCAAAACGTGAATCAAGAAAAACATTTTTAGCAATATTTATGATCATTTTTACTTAAATGGGCTGTGCAAAAATTAATTGCGATTAATCGCATCCAAAATAAGTCTTTGTTTACTTAATATATTTGTGTGTGCTGTATATAATTATTTGTATATATAAATAAATACCTATGCATGCATGTATATATTTAAGAATTATTTGCGTTTAAATTCTGTGTATATATATATATAAATACATAATCTATATTATATAAATATAAATATTTTATATATGAATAACACATTTTCTTAAATATATACATGCATGTGTGTGTATTTATATATACAAAATAATTATATACAGCACACACAAATATATTATGTAAACACAGACTTTTATTTTGGATGCGATTAATCGCAATTAATTTTTGCACAGCCCTAATAATTTTATGAAATTTACAAGAGCATATATATTATGAGAATTATCTACTTAAACCCATGGATTTAAATAAAATTATTTGAGCTTATGACGACATCTTAATGTATGAAAACTCACACACCAAATCCGCTATATATTCGCTAGAGCTATCGTAAGTTTTAGTCGATCTTGAAATCATATATATTTTTTTAAATTATATTTTCGCACACAGTTCACATACAAAAAAAGTCAGCACTAGAAGCTACTCACCTGCAACCTCGACGTCCGATGAAAGCGTTTTCAATTCTTTGAGTTCTCTCCACCTACATAACATCTCTTCCAAACATAAAAAGAGTTATTTATTTTCAAATAGTTAAATTAAATTATGTATTTTAGTAGTCTTCACACATTAAAAAAAGTTTGGTGGTTCCCATACTAAAAACTATGCTATTTTTTTTTTCAAAAGAAATCTGAATTAAATGACCCAAATGTGTTATTTAAAACACTAAGCACTGGCTGTTTATTTGTATTTTTCCAGGTTGTGTGGATGCCTGGGAGCCCAAGGTTCTCGCGCCGCAATGGGAGCTCATTTCCGCCTTCCGGTCTATCCTAATCTGGACTGGGATAGCATTTCGAAGCACTTACCAAAGGACGTGATTGTCCATATAGCAGATAACTGTAGCATTTCTACAAAAGACCCTGCATCTGCTCAAGCTCCAGGACAAACACAAAATGTTTCTTTGGATAAATCCAGCGACTCAGACTCTGAAAGCGACTCTGATGATGAACTTTCACTGCCGTGTGTGAAGCCTCAGGTGTACCATGAGAGTTGGGCTCAGAAGAGCACGGCCCTGGTGATTGGTGGAGAGACTTGTGAACTGAGTTTGGAGGCTCTTGGATTGGCCGAGGGAACGGAGGAGTAGAAGGATCTTTGTTCCCATGGCTCCAGGAGTGGAGAGCCTGAACTCTGCTATGGCTGCTAGTATACTGCTGTTTGAAGGCAGACGGCAGCTTCTGAAGGCGTCTGACAAAACCCGCAGAAGAGCAAGAGTCTAAAACGTTCTAATGATTGTTTTTCTTGTAATGTTGAAAACAAAAGATATTTTACCAAATAATGTTCATTTATATATGCCGCACACTTTAAGTATGTCAAACAATATCACCAATAAACATTTCAAACAGTAGCAGGGTAGTATTCTACATTGTCACATGACCTCATTGCATTTCATGTTTAATTTCAGGGATGCACGATATATCGGCCACATTATCGGTCTACGGCCGATATATCATAATTTTTAACGTTCTCGAGCCCAGACAAGAACATTTAGCCGATATCTAAAAGCCGATAAATAATGCATTATTTCCTTCAGCTGAGGCACTTTAGATGTGCACTGTTCAACATGATGCTTTTAAATTGCTTAAAAAAATATGATTGAAATAACTTTAAAAAAGGAAAATCCAGTTAAAGTGCAAAATGTGCAGCGCAAGTCTGTCATATTGGCTACACAACATTAAAATAAGAACATCATAATTGTGTTTGTATCTTGGCTGTTAATGAGGAGACTTGTTTTATAATCAGGCTCTCAAAAATTGTCTAAAAATGTGGATTTAGATTTACCGGCCAATATATCGGTTATCGGCTTTCAACTATAAGAATTATCGGATCTATCGGCCAAAATTGTCATATCGGTGCATCCCTAGTATAATTAAAGGAGTAGTTCACTTTAAAATAAACTTTTGCTGATAATATACTCACCCCCATGTCATCCAAGATGTCCATGTCTTTCTTTCTTCAGTCGAAAAGAAAGTAAGGTTTTTGATGAAAACATTCCAGGATTTTTCTCCATATAATGGACTTCACTGGGAACCAAACGGTTCAAGGTCCAAAAGACACTTTCAGTACAAACTGCAAACTGTTCAAAGGGATTTAAACGATTCGAGATGATGAATAAGGGTCTTATCAGCGAAACAATCGTTCGTTTAATGAAATAAATAAAGTTTAAGTTTTATAAGCTCAAATGCTCACCTTGCTCTGTTCTGTGATGCACGCGCAGGTGACTCTCCTGTTCGAACTCGTTCATCAAAATTAACAAATCTTTTTCCGAGTCATTTGGTTCATTCAACGAAATGAATTGACTCTAAAAAATTTGTCCAGAAAGACATCTTGGATGACATGGGGGTGAATAAATAATCAGCAAAAGTTTTCTCAAAAGTGAACTCCTTTAAGCTAGGTTATTTTGAAGAGAATTTCAATTTTGTGCGTAAAAATATTAGAGGTTAGAATTCTGGCCAGTATTGATATTACAGTATTATACTATTTTGCCTAAATTAATCAATGAATTTGATCATTTTAAATACTACCAGTAACTTTAGGCATTTGCAACATTATAACGTACAATAAAATGTTCACTCTACAAAATGTAAAGATTACATTTTATTAAATTATTATTGTTAAATAGTTCGATGATGGCAAATATAAAGTAAGGGTATGTTTACACAACAATGATGTGCTAAAAACAGAAAATGTGAAACTGACTAGAAACGTTGTACTATTCATGCCAGGCCAGTAGTTGGCGATGTCACTTTGAGAAACAATACACGTCTATAGACTGAATATGTAATACGCATTACGTCACCACAAATTCACGTTTTTGTAGTTTTTATAGAGACGACAACTGTATCGTTTTCAAAAACTTGTACTTTGAAACCCATTTCAAAAGTTTCGATTTTGCCGTGTAAATGAACGTAATTTTTTTAATGTTTTTTTTAGATGGAAATGCTTTTAAACAGTGTAATATAAATGGCCGTTAATGTAAAAAAAGCATGCAAAATGAAATATGGGAAAAATTCCTACGTATTGTATGACCTGAAAACAAAAATGAATGCTATGTCGCTTTGCATATGCGTCTACTAAATGCATAAATACAAATATCCAGTATCAACCAATAATAAAAGACCTTTGGCAGATCAGACGCCATTTTGAATTGAATGCAGATGAAAACGAGGCTATAAGGGATAGGATTGGGTATTAAAGAATTCGAATATCGATATGGAACCGGGACTAACTTTTCGTTTTTCCGGAATCGTTCGGGAAAAGTTAAAATTTCGATTCCCTAGTTTCGATGTTCACAGTCCGCCGACTGGAAGAAGAAACCGCTGAACTACACCATTCGAAGAAGCGTGCTACCGGAAGTGTTGGCTTAACCGCGCAAGTCAACATGAGTAGCTTACATTGACGGTCCACAGTGCTGGCTTCACTTATCTAAAAATAACGAAGTCTCGGCAAAATGCAAAATTTGTGACAAAAGGAGTATCTGTGACAGAAGGAGTATTTCCTCAGAAAGACCGTTGGTTAGCAAGGTTAGCTAAACTTTTTTGACCCTGCCTCTTAAAAGGAATTCGGAACTGAAATCGTTCAGAACCGGAATCGAAACAAGGAATCGGAATCAGAATCGTACAAATTCAACGATACCCAACCCTAATGAGGATCGACTTACACAATTTACAATGCCACACACTGTATAAAGATCCTAGGTCACATCTTTCACAACTCAAAACTTTTTAAAACTGTTTCATGCAGTTTTTGTCCAATGAAAGTTTCATTGGCTGAACAATCAATATGTACAATCAGTACAAACAGTACAATCATTGAACACGCTGTATTATATTTCCTCAAGGCCTCGTTTTCATTCCTGTCAAAAATTAAAATAGTGTAATGCCGTTACCCTGACTAAGGTCAATTACCAACAGCAATAGAAAATGAAGCAATAACTACTGTGATCAATAAACTGAAAGAAGAATTAACTTAATCACGGACACGATAGATAGCTATAGTGATTTAAGGGAATCAACTTTACATTATACTAATTTGAGTAATATTTATAAAAAGAACGCCGATGTTTTAGACAGTGAGTTTTAATGCTATGACATCATTAAAAAAACCAAGGACAGACAGACTGTGAGCTTTAATTGGCTACATGTCATAAGGAATATTGCAGTTAGATGCTGTTTATTGTGCCTTCAAAAAACACGGACCACTTTAATACTGGGGACCTTCACAGAAAATCCACTTAATGTCATGTTTGAGATGGGAACAGATCAGTCATTCAACAACATCAAATATCAACAAGGTGGGCGAAGTCCTTATAAGAATCAACTATAGACAACTGCATTAAAAATAAACAGCGGCAGCTACGCAAAGAATAGATAGTGCCTTCTATACAAGGATATTAACATCAGCTTGTTCATGTATGCATATTTATCAGCACCCATAAGAAGACAATCACAGCCGTACAGAATATATGGCCATGGATAATGTGCAGTGTCTGTGGAAATATGATGATAATTACAATACACTTACCAAGCTATATTTATTCTAAGCTCTTGATTCTTGAAACAATATCCAGGGATAGAAGGAAATACTCCGCTAAAAATCTTGATAAGAGCAAATTGGAACAAAAGTGTGTTCACTTGCAGCTGCAGGGTTCAGTCTAATCTCTAAATGTAACAGCAAAAAGACAATCAACGTAAAAATCTGCATTATACCATCAGCGCTGTAGTAAATGCAAGGCACCACAGGAGGAGGCGGCCGCTTCATGATGGAGGGCAGCGCATTAAAAGAAGAAAAATGTCAATACAAAGTACGATTCTGTTTTCGAACAGTCTGACGGGAAGAGAAGGGAGCGCACACTGGAGGTCAAGGGCCAGATGGAGGTTTGGGGTAACGATGCAGGGGGTTCAGTGCAGTCCACGACTTCAAATGGGCTCAGGTTTGAGCTTCTCGGCTGAGAAGTCACTAACAAACTGTTCTACCACAGCCGGCGTGATCTCCTCTACGTCTTTGAACGTATTTGGCGCGGAGCCGACATGTCCAGGATGGTGAGAGAGGCGCGGCCTCAGGCAGGTTAGTGTAGTCCCGCAGGAATCGCTCATATCGATCCTGTCAGGAGATGAAAAGTATATTATATTGTTTGTGAAAATTACTAAATTGAGCCTGTAACTACAAAGAGTGAAGAAATGAAATGAGTATGTGAGAAACAACCCCCAAGGAGACACAGGGAACCATAGAAAGTGCATTGAGGCCAGTATAAAGCGCTCTAGAAACCAGCATGACGGCACAGAGTTGAAGCTCCTCTAACTCCCCATGGAGAGGAGGTCTCTACTTCAGCAGGAGAGGACCAGGAGGGGACAAAAACATCGCATCACCCACCTTGTTGTTTCTGAGGCACTACAACCCCAGGAAACTTCAGAGAGATGAATCACACAGTGGGTGTGGAAAACATTCCCATTATTTCCATTGGGGGTTCCTAAATGTGTGTTTGTGGAGTAACAAAGGCAAAGCCAGAGTGGTTTTATTTTCTGAATGTCTTTCTTCAAGATGTGATTCGAACCTTAATACCAAATGCTGCACACCAAAATATACGAAAAACAAACAAACATAGTTTCTATATGGGTGGCTAATGAATTAAAAATAAATATTTGATGTAAAAAAATGTAAAAAAAAAATGTTTTTGCTCATACATGTTGACTTGATGTCATTTTTTCTATGAAATATGATAATATTATATCTAATGAGACACTAACAGTGTCCCTGAGCAAGACACTTAACCCATAGTTGCTCCAGAGGTGTGCGACCTCTGACATATATAGAAATTGTAAGTCGGTTTGGATAAAAGCGTCAGCTAAACGAATAAATGTAAAAAATATATGAAATCTTTATTGATTTCTATTATCTAAAATGTAAGAATAACTTTTATATCGTTACAAGATGAATATTTACTAGAGTGAAGCGACAAAGGTTTACTCAATAATTATCTATACATAATTTTTTATATAGAAAAATCATGTTGAAACGATAGTATAAAATATGATGACCAGGCTTTTGAGGAACATTTATTTATGCGTCCCAATCTTCATTGTATTGCTGTGAATTATATGTTTTGCCCCTCACAATATAAACTATAAATCTTTGATCATAAAACAAAGAATTTATATAAAGTGATGTGGAGGGATATAGAGTGACACTGATAATTATATCCAATTTATGCAAGTAGGTCTGCTATACAGTTGATACTGATTTATCTTTTAATTTTATCTTACTTATTGGCCAAATAAATATCATTAACTACATGAAATTGCATTTTTTGCTTGGTTTGGGCCTCTGAATATAACTGGTATTTTTTTCTCAAATATCAAATATGACAATCAACAACAACACAAAAAAGATATCCAAACGTTTTTAGATGTTCTTTTATATGTTGCCCAAGGGTTCAATAGTTCAATTTATATATATATGTAAATATTTGATGTAAAAAATTTGACTATGGTTTTGGAGGAATGTTTTTGCTCATACATGTTGACTTGAGGTCATTTTTTCTATGAAATATGATAATATATATATATATATATATAATATATATATATATATATATATATATATATATATATATATTATATATTTACGACTTAATTTTCTGATGTCAGGCTTTACAGGGTTAAAAGTGCATCTGCACCAAACAACAATAGGCCAACTAGTCTAACACAAATTTATTATACTTAAAATGCCTTTCAAATGAGTGTGTCTTGCAAAGAACTGCATAGTAATTTCATATGGAAGCCATTATTATAATGCAATACATGAGTAGCTGTTTTTGACCACGAGAGGGCAGTACAACAGTTTCCATGAGATCTCGACTCATTTATTCTCATCTCTAACTGGCTCGCAGTGAAACTATGAGATATTCCACAGCAGTACGTGGATTAAACCGCATAATCAGATCTTGAGCCAATAAAAACAACTCGCTTTGCCGTTTTTGCTACCTAAAAAGGACTACAGAAAGTTTGTGACCTCGAATTCAAACAAAACTACTAAGAGATGAATGGCTGTATTGTTACAGTAGTCTAACATTATAGTTATTACCTAAACACATGCAATATATAGAGTGGTGAATCACTAATGTAATTGTAGATTGTCCATTTCCTGTTTTATAAACAGGAAAAGTGGATCACATGGGGTTACTGGTGCTTTTACCCATAAACGTTTCCTTTTCCATGTTCCAGAAGCATTCCAGTCTGATCTGAGCTCACAACACACTGCGATAGATTAAATTGCTGAACCAGGAGAGACAATGACTGTCAAAATTTGACATATAACAACGCGTAAAGCTTGTTTCTGGGATTTGCGCTCAATGGCCCCTTGTCAAATTGTGAACCGATAAAGATCAGCAAAAGCCGCCCATCAGCAGGAGCAAATACAGTGAGAAATTGACTCTTGTCAGTGTAACCCTTCCAGGTTTTTAGATATGAAAAGATTACATCTTTCGGGCTGTCTACCTCTCAATGGAAAGCCATGCATCTTCTATTGTGGAGCAGCTAACCTTGTGTAAACTGTTCTTCAACCCTGGCAGCCCTTTTACACACACACACACACACACACAAAGTCCCTCGCCGCCTCCAGTGCTGAGCTCTCTGTGCGGAGACAAAGGGTCAGCCTGTGGCTGGCTCCAGCTGCTAGCGTGATAAGGGACAGTGTGTTTACCAAATTGCACCGGCCCTACAACGTGAAGTTTATTCTGCCTATTGTGGGCCTGTAGCATTCCATAAGCATTAGCCATCTGCCCATGCAAGCAGTGATAAGGCTGTCTGATTGGCCAGCACACTACGAAGGGCCTGTGCTGATTGGTTATCTGAGAGATCTCTGACTCTGCTGAGTGTTCAGCACCAGACATTAGGTTCAAATAATCACACATTGGAAATGAATAAAAGCCAAGTAATGCGTCACACAATGGAAATGAATACAAACCATCGGTGCAAGAATGCGTCTCCACTGCCAGGCTTTTGAACAACTATTTCGTCACTGATTAAAGAAGTATACTCAGTTAGATACACATTAAGCTCTAACAACAGCATTTGAGGTATGCTATTGATTAGCACAGGAAAAAAATGTCTACTGATTTATAGACAAAGAAAACAGTGGACACACCCCATTTGACAGGTAACTAAACCTCTGGTCAGATCCTGACTCCACCTACTGGCAATATTTGAAAAATGCTGAAAAAGTGGGCAGACCCCACAGCGGAGATAGAGGGGACGAAATAGATGCTAAAACACTCTATCCTGATCGCTTTCAATACTCGCAATTCCATCTCCTGACTCGCTACAGTGGTTTTGACGAATAAAGCTGGTTTTTATACTGCCGCTCGCACCAAGAGCGTGGTGAGCTGAAACCTGCGTACGTCACGAAGTGCGGAACATCCAATAGGAAAATTCAACTGCAGTAGCCACCGTTCAACCTGAAGAGGGCAGCACTAAGACGTTTTTACACCATATATTGTAGAAATAAAACACTTTAAACACAAATGTCAAAAAAGTTACTTGAATCATTGACTAGTATTAATAAAGATCCATTTTTACAGATCATTTACTAAAAAAAGGTTGGTTTAGGGTTTAGTTACTCTTTAAAGCATGTTTGTGATTAGTAAGATGTTTTAATGTTTTTGAAAGAAGCCTCTAATGCTCACCAAGGCTGCATTTACTTGATCAAAAATCCAGTAAAAACAATAATATTGTGGTATTCTAAAATGTATGTTTTTATTGAAATGCAAAGCTGAATTTTCAGCATCATTACTCCAGTCTTCAGTCACGTGATCCTTCAGAAATAATTCTGATTTGCTGCTCAAGAAACATTTATAATTATCATCAATGTTGAAAACAGTGGAATTTTTTGTGGAATTTGTTAGGATTTTTTGATGAATAAAAAGTTCAAAAGCACAGCTTTTATCCAAAATGGAAATCTTTTAGACATTATAAGTCTACTGCCACTTTTGATCAATTTAAGGCTTCCTTGCTAAAAAAAAATAAAAAAAAAATAAAAAAATTATATATATATATATATATATATATATATATATATATACACACACATTTATAACCCTCAATCAGGTCATGGTGTCTATTTATGACCCCAATCGACTTTTACTTAATAAAAAAAGGTTCCCTCCATCTCAGTGGAATGAGATTTTGTGACTTTTCATACATTATCTATCTACTGTATACACACACACACAAAAACTAGTCTTGATTCAGTTGTTCTGAAGGTATGTATAAAACCCACATTGAAATGAATATGTAATGTGAAAAAAACTAAAATATATTTTCTTCATGTGTCAAAAAAATGAAATAAAATAAAAATCCGGAATAAATCTGAAAATTTTTACACAGAAATGAAGGCCTAGTACTAGAGCATAAATGCAATGCATCATTAAAAAATATTATTTCATATGCTAATGCTAAAGCTAATGGTGTAGTTGAGGAATTGTGTGGTATATGGATACAAAAGTACTTTATATCTCCAAAAACACAGCATTAATGAATAGATGAGAAGTAAAAAAAAAAAGATGGGGTCATATAGACCCCGAAGCCCAGAAGCATAAATGAAGACCATTTGAAGGTTAAGAAAAACGTACTGAACCAAAACTCTTGAACAAAAGTGCATGCACACACACACTCTGGCCCTTGACAGGCTACAAGAGTTTCTCACACTGCATCTCATTTCCTCTATTTCTTCACTCGCACAATCTGCTTTGATTTGACAGCACTGGCCTGTAAACATGAAGTTAATCCTTGATACGGATTTGCAGTTGATTTCTGGACTGTGTTAAAAGTCGAACAATGTGTTGAGTTATGCAATGAATGAATAAATGGGCCTGTTGAAAATGTGCTCTCACATAACAGCCATATATTCTGTCTTCAATACAGGTTCAATTATTAACATAAGTGACTTGTGGTCAAATACCACAGGAAATTATTTTGGCCACATTTGAAAGAACAACAGCATTTACGTCATTTACTTACAATGAAAGTCTATAGGGCAAGTCCTTTTGCCAGGATAATCATTAAAATACACAAAAGTATTCGCACGAGACTTAAAAGATGTTGATATGAGACATTTATTCATTTAGCTGACGCTTTTTTTTATCCAATGAGACTTACAATTGCTATATATGTCAGAGGTCACACGCAACGCAAGGTAAAAAAATATAATTTCTTGCAAAATGCACAGTATTCATAACGTGTATACTAATTTGTATTATCAACTACAAATATAAAAACAACACAAAGTAAAATAGCATAGAAAGGGTGTACACAAAGCAAGTCACTTTGAGGGGTTATAATGTGAGATGTTGGTGGATGTGTAGCGTCAGGGCTCGGTTAGACGTGCACAGCTACAGAAACATGCACGGGAATCCCTGAAACTCAAACCATGGCAAAGCCAAATGCCATCCTGAAGATCTGCCATTTCTGGGCGTGCCTCACACAATGAAAGACTGAACGCTGGGAGGAAAGTTAAAGTGAGAAGGGAGAAAGGAAAGAAAGGAGCGGCTAATCGTCTATTAATTAACACTGCTGTCACATGACTTCCGCAAAGGTCACAAAGAGAAAACAGTTAGGAGATGAAAGTTATGAAAATGTTGGCTTTTCTCCCTCTTGGCATGCAGGCTTGAAAGACAAAGAGGTGATCAGGGAGATGAAAAAAGCAAAGGAGAGAGAGGGAGAGAGGAGAGAGAGAGAGAGAGAGAGAGAGAGAGAGAGAGAGAGAGAGAGAGAGAGAGAGAAAGGGCACAGCTGTTTTGGCACCCTCTGGGTTTGAGGCTTGCGCTACATGTGCTTGCCATTCAACTGCAGCTCCTTTTATTTACTGCATGTACATGTTGGTGATTGCAGGCCGCCCTCCCGAAGGATTGTTTTACACAAATATACAGAAACAGATGGCACATCACACTTGTGTGTAAAAGTAAGCCATCATTCAGATTGTTGTGGCAGAGAAGAAAAAAAGGATTTAAAAAAATCTCACTCAGTAAACATCATGAACTCATGAAGTCATATGATGCTTTGTGTGATAAAAAGACCAAAATTTTAAATCATTATTCAATAATAGTCTTCCCCTCTAGTGAATCATGGAACGCGAACTGAATTTGATTCATGACTCAGTTTGACTCCGTTTGGCTCATTTTGACTCATTTTGACTCTGTTTGACTAATTTTGAATCCGTTTGACTCATGAACAAATCATTCAAACCAATTTTGCGAACTTATTCATTAATAGATCCAAAAGAACCATTCATGCATCTTTTTTGTGTTTATCACTTGACTACTACTACTTCTTTAATATACTTTTAATAGTATTCAATGATACTAATATGATAGATAATTTATTTATTTGGTCATTTTAGAGCTTGACAGCTAGCCTTCGCGAGACCATCCTGATCTTAGCGAGCTTCTAAGGTTTCACTCGGCAGATCAGTCTGGATACTTTCGGTTAAAGAAAATTTGGGAGCAGTTCACCGACGAACGTCCAATCAGCGCGTTGGCTTTGTGGCGGGTTGAGGTGTGACGCAATGAAGCGGAAGCAAGCGCGATCTAGAAACATTTTCAGACAGCGGTAGTCCTAATTCTTTTAGCAGCTCGCTAATGCTTTTTTCTCTTGCATCCTTCTTGTGAAATATGGACCGGGCAGCTGAAATGGTGCCTTTTACTCGCAAATTGTAGTTACATGAACGGCAAATATCCTTTGCCGACATGTTGCTTTGCTGAGCTGACGAGCCTTTACCTGCAGCAGCAAGTTCATTACGTCATGTGCTTCGTTGATCTGATTGGTTGATTTGGCCCGTCTATCACCAACATAGGCCAATCAACTAACCCATATTTTCGCCCCTTACCAAAACTTCTTCAACGGAAGGTTTCCAGATGGATATGCGGAGACAAATCCATCTGGCGGAGTCAGGTTACTTGACAGCACCATTCACTTTCATTATACTGCCAAAACTGACCAACACATTCTACAAAATATATTCTCTGCAGAAAAAAGTCAGTCGTACAGGTTTGAAACATAGACTGTAAAAAAGATGGGCGACGCCCTTCGCTCTTTTCCATCAGAGAGAACTGAAGCCGCCAGTGTCTCGATATGACGCTGACATCTTGGAACTTGAGTCTGCACACTTGCGTGTTTTGGGACCAGTCATGCGCAGTCGTGAGCAGGAAGTAAAGCCGCGACTATCAAGGCTGCGCCCTCATTCTCGCTGAATCAAACACAAGCACATGCCCCGCACATTCATTAAGATGGCCTCTGTCTGCTTCGTTCTTCTCCAATGATGTCTGCTGATTGCAGTACCTCGTTAAAATAAGGTAAATACAACTACTAACAACATAGTCAACATTATGAAAAAAGTCTGCTGGTGCTTCAGTGACTACCTCGCACAGAGAACCTGTCAATCACAGCTCTCAATCATGACGTCACAGCACCGTTTTTATCATCATATAACTAACTAAAAACAAACTTATTTTAAAAATGAACACTTGAAATTACATCAACGTGATAGAAACTACTGTAAATGACAGAAAGTATCTTTGGAAAAAGGATATGAAGTGTAATTTAATTGTTTATATGGTCTCGTGTCCCATTGAATAACATAGGGAGGCGGGGTTTATGACCTATACTAGGACCGGTCACTGGGGGGCGATTGAAGACGTTTTGGCTTCACTTTTGAGGGCTTGTGCGGCACGCTCTGGTTTGAAATGACATGAGGTTGCATAAATTACTTTTTTTGAGAGAGAGAGAGAGGAGAACTATTCCTCGAATTGTTCATTTACACACATATAATCAACAAACGTACCTCTCCAGCTACAAAAAGAGCAGTGGCGTCTCTTCCTCCTTGGCTTTGTACTTGGCCATGATCTTCTCTGCGATTGGCTGGATGAGCTCCTTGGCCGGCTCCAGCTCTCCCTCTTCCTCAGCGTCTAAAAGAGAGGTTAAAAACAGCACGAGAGAGAGAGAGATGAATGAGCATTGTAGTTGGAAAAAGAAGGTGAAGACAAGAGTCAATAGGCTTTGAGTGCTTGTCAGCAATGATCTCAAAAGTAAGAAGAGAAGAATCAGCTGACCTACGAACAGCACGAGACAGGGCCCTTCATGCAGCTGTACGGCGTTGGATTCGCTGAGCTCCAGCACGGGTCGCGGGTGCCACGGGAAAACCGACAGTCGGGGTCATTGAGAACCTCCACTCGCCCCTGTCGCGTGATCATGTGACCCTCTGTGTCCAGAAAAATCAGTGTGGGTATACCTGGAGAAAGGGGAAACAGTATATAAATGCATATAAATAACATTTATTCACATAAGTCGGTGATTGTCCTAACCATCTGTGACAAGAGGTCACTGGTGTAAAATCACCTTTTTACATTATTTTTTAATAAACATCAAACACGCAAAAATAGCATTTTGTGTCGACCAAAAACCATGACTTGATGCTGGAAATTCTTGACGTGTCCTGACACGACGTGACTGTCCTTCTTACTGGTCATTATAGGATTCAAACATACAGTGTTAATCAAATCAGATTTTTAAGATTCTAAGATTTGTATAAATTAATTCAGCAAGAAAGGATGCATTAAATTGACCAACATTTAAAAGACACTACAAAAATACTTTTACAAATATTACATAAATCTTTTTCTTTTTAACTTTCCTTAAAAAAGAAGTGCATCACAGTTTCCACAAAACATTAACAATAATAAGGAATATTTCTTGAGCACAAATCAGCATATTAAAATGATTTCTGAAGGATCACATGACACTGAAGACTGGAATAATGACGCTGAAAATTTTACTTTGCCATAAATTATTTTAAATATATTAAAATATAAAACGGAGATTTTAAATTGTAATATTTTACCGTTTAACTGTTATTTTGATCAAATAAATGCAGCCTTGGATAAGAGACAAAACATTAAAACAAATGAAACACTATTATTCATGCAAGTATATAAACATATACTACTTGTATAAGAATTAACATGAACTACAATTAAGATTAAAATTAAAATAAAGTTAAACTTTTGTGTTAAACTTTTTTTAAGTATTAGCAATATGTCACTGTTTATTTTAAATGCTTAATGTTATCCTGTAATCCTAATTTTGTTTATTATAAATGTTATAACACTGTCTTCGATAAAGTTTTGTCTATCCATTTATGGTGTTTTTTTTATTTTTTATTTATTTTTTTATTTTTTACTTATTTTTTGTTTCATTTTTTAACTACATTAAAATATCATTCCAATAAGTTCTTAGAGCTAAAACCTAAAGATGAAGTGAATTTGCTGTCACCTGGTGTCTTATTTTAGAATACTCTAAATTACAGTTTTTCCCATTCATTTCTCCCATTGGGTGCCCATTTTTGACCCAAAAACAAGATTAAGGATTTTTTTTCACCCACTTAATATTGTAGAATTGAGTCAAAAAAAAAAACTGTGTGTGTTCAGGAGGCAAACTTAGGAAAAGTAGCCAAGTCTTGTACCACTCAGATCAAGGGAAGTATTTTTTAAAAATTAATCAAAACTAATTTGCCCACATTTGTCCAGAATACGGTTTTAGGGTTAAATGTGTTTTCATCATTTTTGTTGACAAAATGATAAAAAATAATGAATGTGACAAAATGTTAACAAATTTAAAGGACAATTCCATAAAATTGACTTTAATGGTTAGTGTGTGAGATGGTAAGTGGAGCTGAACAGTGGCTTTAGGCCACACAACAGTCCTCCACACCCTAAGCAAAGCACCAGCACACATTCTTCCACAAAGACACAGTTAGACGGCCTCTGGTCACACTGATCTCTCTGTACGGCCGGAACTCTCAAGCCCTCTTTGAGATAGAAATCTGCTTGCAGTATTAGTGGCCTTATCAGACTCACGCACCGACTTCAGGCTGGAGGGAGTCAGTATCAACTCATCCAAGATAAATTCCACACATTCCAGACCGGATAGGCCAGAAGCCAGTTCTTTCTCTCTCAATGCATCCACTCCCAATGGAGAAGAGCAGAAAGCAAAGAGAGAGACTTGTTTGACAAAAAACGATCAGATTATTTTTTCATCCCGATATTTTTCACATTCGGACATGTTTATGGCAGAGAGACAAATATTGTAGTGTATGGAAGTACGTAGGGCAAGAAGTGCTTTTTTGGACATACAATGAAAGTCAATGGGATCCAAAGTGTTATTTTGGACCCCATTGACTTTCACTTACATGGATAACATTCTTTAAAATATCTTCTTTTGTGTTCTCCAGAAGAAATAAAATCATGTATGTTTGTAACAACATGAGGGTTAACAAATAGCGACAGATTGATCATTTTTGGTCGAATCATCCCTTTAAAAACAAAATTGTTAGACAGAGTGAGAGCGAGTTAAAGAGAGAGGGAGCGGTGGGGAACAGTAATAGTAAAGTAAACTTGATTATACGCCCACATTCCTGAAGTCCTACAGCTCAGTTTGCAGTTCCTGGCAGGGTCAGCTTTATCCAGCGACGGCCAACGTGACATCCAACCACATGCTGTTATATCAAACAAACGCACTTCCACCTGAGCCAGAGTTAAAGTCCACAGACATACCTTGGATTCCATAGAGTCTGTTGAGTCGTGACCGTCTGGCCTCGTCTGTGTACGGCACTGCCAACCACGGCATCTCGCTGAAGTACTGCGTAAACGACTCCTCCGACCTACATCACAACATACATCTTTATCGCATGTTTCAAGTGTCCTCCACTTCATATATGGCTGATATTGTGTGAAAGTTAGGAATGCACCATATATCTGTGCCATATGAATTATCAGCTGATATTAGCTATATACATATTGTATTGCTATCAGTTGATATTGTACTGTATAAAACTGTATATAGGCCAATATTGGATAACTGCGCACAATTTTCCCATTTTTACATTTAGATTATCTTTGCTATCATCAAAAGCACACTTAAAGTTATTCTTTAACACCTAATTAAGTATTTAATTACACTGTTAAATGTAATCTTTAACAAATGTCAAAATTAATATCCATTTTAATACTGTACAAGCATTTAAAATGTTTGTTTTTAAGAGTTTTGTGCATATATACATACACACACACACACACACACACACACACACATATATATATATATATACACGCACACACACACACACACCCACATATATATATATATATATATATATTAGGGATGTGCAAAAATTAATTATGCGATTAATCGCATCGAAAATAAAAAGTCTGTGTTTACATAATATATTTGTGTGTGCTGTATATAATTATTTTGTATATATAAATACACACACATTCATGTATGTATTTAAGAAACTGTGTTATTCATATATAAAATATTTATATTTATATAATATAGATTATGTATTTATATATATATATATATATATATATATATATATATATATATATATATATATATATACAGAATTTAAGCGCAAATTATTCTTAAATATATACATGCATGCATAGGTATTTATATACAGCACACACAAATATATTATGTAAGCACAGACTTTTATTTTGGATGCGATTAATCGCAATTAACTTTTGCACAGCCCTAATTTATATATATATATATATATATATATATATATATATATATACACACACACACATATAAATATATTATATATATACTGTATGTATATATATATATATAAAATGTAAAAAGTTCAAAAGTCTAAGATCACATCGAAAAACAGATTTAAAATAAATTTAAGCCTGAAAATGTAAAAATTTAGGATTTTTAAAAATATATATTTTTTTAAATAATAGTATGACATCAAATGAATCCATTGTGCAAATTATTATGCTACTAATATAATTTGTAATGAAAAAAAGGAAAGGATTTTTTAAACGTGTTTCTTACCTATCAGCACTGACAAATACAATCTCAAATTTATGCCCTGATTCTTTCACTTTCCGGTATGTTTCCACCAAAACTTGAGTTAGACTGCGACAAGGAGGACACTACAAGAGAAAACACACACAAACACATAAATAAGTTATGACAAGATCTCCTAAAGGGTTTCTGATAATAAACAGCACTTAGTGGCCTAGTGAGCGCCCAGAGCACTTAATATTACTCTCCCTGCAGTTCAGCACTCCTGAACTGAACACAACAAAACAAATGTGAAAAGGGCCTGGAAGAGCTTTTAAACTCATCCTCTCTTTTATGGCTTGGAGGTATTTTGTGCTGAATGTTTTTCTCTTTTCACAAGAGTGCTACATACAGCCTGACATGCCTCACTCAGCTCTCTTCAAGAGCTCTCAAGACCTTTGACTACCGGCAAGCCCACACTGAACGAAAGCTCAGCAGATTCACACAGAACTCAAAACGCCCGTCATTCACAAAGTTGTAAATATCCTCCGGCCCTTCTTTCTTTGTCAATATTTAAGCAGATCTGATTAATGCTTCCAGATACCAGTATGTGTGTAGTACTCATTTACCCTATTTATCCACAGATTTCTCTAAAGAAAATGCAGAAAATGCGATCTGTGCAGAAAATGCGATAGAATGCAGATTTTGTATAGGCTCAATTATCAGCATGAATTAGACCGGAAGAGACTTTTTTGTAACATTATAAATGTCACTTTTTATCATTGTCTTCATCCTTGTTGACTAAATCTCTATACTTTACCTATATAATAATATATAAAATTTATAGAATAAACCTATACTTTTGACAAAGCGTACATTTAACATATTTCCACTAAATTTTTCGCATAAACCATCATATAATATAAAACAGCAATCATTTGTGATGATGATTACATCTAATGTAATTTAATAGTAATTTAACTCTGATAGAATGTAAAATAATTTACCAGCAACACACACCACAAACTGAAATATATAATAAATTTAAAATGTTCACAACTGAAAATGTTGACCTTTACAAGATGGTGGTGCTCTTGAAGTAAGTCAGCTGAATGTGGCATTAAGGTATTCATTTTCCTGAGCCGACCAATCGGACTTGATCAACAATTCAATTTCTGTAGAAAACTAAAACTAAAAAACATTCCCATTAAAATAAACAGTTTCACTTTTTTTGAAAGTCCACTTAAAAGACTTATAGTTGACTATAATTAACGCTGCACCTACATGTAAATTAACACTCATTAGTATTAGTTGAGTAAAGACTGTTAGGTTAGGTTGACATGTAGTTGATATATTACTTATATATTACTCCTAGTCATCAGAATGTCTAAAGGGGCCTATAAAAATAAAGTGTTGGCAAATGATTGATTTCAACAAACATTACACTTTAAATTTGTGGTTTGTTATGTTGGAGGTCCAGGATGTGTGTGAATTGACTTTTATTCTTTAATATTATTAATATTTATTAGATTATTATTGAAAAATAAGAGGACCCTGACTGATATTCAGCTGTAAAAAACTGTAAAATATTCTCCTTTCTTCATTTCTATCAGTCTATGTGTGTTACTTTACAGAGTCGTAAAGCTACAAACTCTTCCTCTGTTTCCTTGAGGTCATCTGAGGTCGTTTTCAAATGGAGGAAAAAGTAGCATTAGTTTATTGTCGGCAGCAATATGTTCAGGCACACTTAGTCTTATAAAAGTCACTTTAATAGAGGTTCCTTTACGCTGGTTTGGAATGAGGAATGCGGTGTTGGAATAATAAACTGAAATATATAGCCTGGTTTTGTGGCTCATCTTCACATTTTGTCTGGGTTTGGAAAGAGGGGGACTGGAAAACAAGCTCCTGTGGCGGCTGCCCTGTGGACTGGCACTAGAAGTGCTCGTGTATGCCGAAGCGACGAGAAACTCTGTCAGTCAGGAAACCGTTCCCCTGTGAACATGAATGCGCGCGTCAGCACACTTTTACAGTGAGACATAACAGGGTGTATGTGGAAAAGGTTTCATTTGATGGGAAACCCAAGGGGAACAGCAACACAACTTAGCTTTGATATCCGATTCATGAAAAAATCACTCTTATGAACTGGCTCTTTTAAAAGTCTCAATGAAAAAGATTCACAAAAAGATCTCAAACTTGCACATGAGATATTGGTGGTTTGAATCAGACTGACTCAGCGAATCTTTTAGAGCCATTGCTGATTCCCAATTCTGTGTCACTGCGGTTTCTATTAATTTCTAACCAGTGTTATTTTAGTATATATTAGTTTTTATTCATATTTTTTCATTTTTTTTTTAATATATATATATATATATATATATATATTTAATTTTTTGTAATTTTGTCATTTAGCAAAGTTTGTGTCATTCCTAGCATATATATATATATATACATATATACATACATACACATATATATACATACACACATATACATATATATATACATACACACACATAAATATATATATATATATATATATATATATATATATATATATATATATATATATATATATATATATATATATACACACACTACTGGTCAAAAGTTTAGGGTCGGTAAGATTTTTTATGTTTTTAAAAGAAGTTTCTTCTGCTCACCAAGGCTGCAATTTTTTAATAAAAAATACACAAAAAACACAGTAATATTGTGAAATATTCTGACAATTTAAAATTACTTTTTTATGTTAATATATATTAAAATGTAATTTATTCCTCTGAAAAAAAGCTGAATTTTCAGCATTACTCCAGTCTTCAGTGTCACATGATCCTTCACAAATCACTCTAACATGATGATTTTATGCTCCAAAAACATGTATGATTATTATCCATGTAGAAAACAGTTTTTTACATTTTTATTTCAGGATTCTTTGATGAATAGAAAGTTAAGAACAGCTTTTATCTGAAATGGAAAGCTTTTGTTACATTAAACACTACCTTTAAAAAGTTTGGGGTCAGTAAAAATTTGTATTTTGTTTTTGGGGAAATAAATAAGAAATCAATACTTCTATTCATCAAGGATGAGTTACATTGATCAAAAGTTACAGTAAAGACATTTATAATGTTAGAAAAGATTCTAATTAAATAAATGCTGTTCTTTGAACTTTCTATTCATCAAAGAATCCTGAAATAAAAATGTAAAAACTGTTTTCAACATGGATAATAATCATACATGTTTTTGGAGCATAAAATCATCATATTAGAGTGATTTGTGAAGGATCATGTGACACTGAAGACTGGAGTAATGATGCTGAAAATTCTGCTTTTTTTCAGAGGAATAAATTACATTTTAATATATATTAACATAAAAAAGTAATTTTAAATTGTCATAATATTTCACAATATTACTGTGTTTTTGTGTATTTTTTATCAAAAAATTGCAGCCTTGGTGAGCAGAAGACTTCTTTTAAAACATAAAAAATCTTACCGATCTGAAACTTTCTGACCGGTAGTGTGTGTGTATATATATATATATATATATATATATATATATATATATAGTGTGTATGATACATATATATATACATATATATCAGGCTGTCAAAGATTACTCGTGATTAATCGCATCCAAAATAAAAGTTTGTGTTTACATAATATATGTGGGTGCATTGTGTATAATTATTTTGTATATATATAAATACAGACACATGCATGTATATTTAAGAAAAAAATATTATTTATATGTAAAATATATATATTTATATATAATATAAATTACATATAAATCTATAAACAGTATATAAATGAAAATATGTCTTAAATATATACAAGCATGTGTGTGTATTTATATATAATAAAATAATTATACACAATGCACCCACATATATTATGTAAACAAAAACTTTTATTTTGGATGCGATTAATCGCGATTAATTTTTTGACAGCTTTATATATATATATATATATATATATATATATATATATATATATATATATCCATTTTTTGTAATTTTGTCATTTAGCAAAGTTTGTGTCATTCTTAGCATATATATATTTTGGTTAAACGCGTCAATATGATTTTTATAATTTGCTATGAGTTTTAGTTATTTTGGTACTGACTGCAATTTTGTCTCAAAGTATGGCTAGGTTAGCAACACAAAGCACTCACCCAGTGTGCAGAGAAGTAAACCCCCACGTAGGACCCCTCCAGGGCACTGCTGTCTGCCGTCTGTCGGTTGTTCCTGAGCAAGGGCCCGGACACCACCTCCGCAAAGGGCTTCGGCCCCCAGGGAACTCCAGGCCTGCAGGACGGGTGGGAGAGGAGAAGAGCAGGACTCTGATTACTGTCACACAATCCTCCTTTCACTGCCAGCACAGCACATGCATATACTGTATGTCATTCATATATTTATAATACACAGGAGCCTCTCCCACTGGATCCTGATAGCATGCGAATGGGAGCAGAAGCAAATATAAGGTCTTAATGTGAGATGGAAGTCCATCCATTTCTCCAAAATATCACATAACTATTTAAAAGTGTTGTTTATTTAGTAAACCTCAACTAGAAATGAAGAATTAAAGGGGTACTTTACTGGTGACAAAATAGGCTTTCAATAAAACCTGGCTGCTCTATACAGTAGAAAGGCGAAAATGTTGAAATTGGTGCTACTTGACGAGCATAAACCGAGAAAAAAAAGGCTCTTCCCTTTTGACGAAAAGGTCTGAACAACCTCAACACCCATAATGAATTGGGCACCAAGGCCACTCCCAGGCTGCTATGGATATTAGAGCCAGAACCGATTTCATCGGCAGGCCGATATTATCGGCCGATATTAGGCATTTTCCAAACTATCGGTATCAGCAGTTATAATGGCGATAAATGAATATTCAAAAATAAAAACGGATGAAACACGCTTCAAGCATGTCATGAGTGTTGGAGTCCCTGTTGGCAACACTCATTGAGTTGGTCACGAAACATAGATTGTTTGAATAACATTTAAAAGAACAACCCCATCAGTTCTCTTAACTCAAATAAGCAGGACAAAATTTGTGACTATCATGTCCAGTTTTGCTGCTGTTAAATAAGCCGAGAGTGAAGCGGAAATAGCTAGTAATAATTACGTTACATTGTTACAGTGTAGTTCACTGACTGTCCTTTTAACTTTTAACAATGTGACTGAAGTATTTCTTTAATAGCGCGTGACAGTTATAGCAATGAGACGTATCATCTTTCCTTGGCTTGTTATATTGAAAATGTTTGTTTTACAATTTTCAGTATGATGTTATCCATTGCTAAATTATAACTCATCATAGACTAGCTAACCACAAAGTTAGCTAATGCCACTATCATCAGTCTGTTCTGTTGTGACAATACAAGAAACAAGTTTCTTTTTAAAATGTATGATCATATTATTTTAGTTAAAACTCAAAAATAACTACAAATAACTAATGTTAGGGAAATCTGTTAATTTTTTGTTGCGTGTTTCTGAAATAAAAACAAATATCGACGATATATCGGAATATTCGGATTTTAAAACCAACAAATATTTGTATCGGTATCGGCCTTCAAAATCCTTTATTGGTCGGGCTCTAATGGATATGCTTACCAGAGTCAACTACAGCCTTGCTTTAGAAGGAATTTCTTCTTAGCAAACATTTAATCATAGTGGTGTTCGACTTGTATTGTTCCCGGGTGCAAGAGTTTCGAAGAGTAAACATTTAGCGGGAGTGAATTACTTTCAGTTATCAGTAAAGGATCCATGTTGTCCTTTATTCACCAACAGTGAATAAAGGCTGCAAAAGAATTGTAAATACAGAGAGAATGCCGCAATGGAAAATATGAAAACCTCTGTGTTTGTAGTCAACATTTCAAACAGGATGACTAGACATCTCTTGTTCAATCAATTCTGCCCCCTTCAAAGCAATCACCGTTGCGAAAGCAGGTAAGAAAGCTGTAATGAAGAGTAGACACAGTATGATACGAGTTTCAGTGATATCCTACGTCGTTTCAACTGTCCGTGGGCAGGGATACAAAAATCCAGAAGTATAATATGTAGTTCTCATGAAAGCCCTGGAGCTGTCAAAAGTGAACAAAAGTCCTTAGATTCATGAATGAATCAGTCTTAAATGGTAAACAAACAAAATCTGTTTTTGTGAAGAATCGAAATTCATATCAGAATGATCAAAATCAGTGAATTAGTCCATTACTGAATCTGGTTCTCAAGTTCAACTCACTAAATAAGCGATTGCAGATGCAGTGGTTCTCAAGTTGACAGTTCACCGGCAGGAATGTTTATCAGTGAATTATGACTTAAATATTGGTCTATTAGTTCTACAAATCTATCCTATGGAATATAGCTTGGTATATAGCTCTATGTATGGAGCATTTTTATGAATGTTTGTGTGCCATTTTTGGAGCTTAACAAACATGGCCACTTTAATACACCCTAAGCTTTGGAACAAAGAGAGAAGATCAATAGCGAAGTGTCTTCATTATTTGTTAAAGGGATTATTAGCCAGAAAGAACAAAAGCACAGGGCTGTCACTGGGGTTTCGAACCTGCTCCTGTATGTTCTCACACACTATACAAAACACAACGGATACGGCACATGCTTTCAAACAAAAGCTCTAGGCTATGTCATCACATTGAAAGCGCCATCATCAATCCTGCGCACCAGTGTTTCAGAATGGCAATGACTGTGCTTTATGAATCACCAAGTTCATTTTTCACGCTTACTGCTGGTAACTGTTGGAGCTAAAGCTCATTAAACCGAGGAGGTGAATCTGTCATGTTGATCACCTGACAAATTCCACTGCATGAATGTTTTTATGAAAATTCATCTGCCTTTTCCAGACAAATAAATGCCTTCCTTTCACCTGCAGAGAGGAGTTGCAGATGACACCACTCAAGTGAGCTGAGAGCTATCAAATGCACAGAGCTCTTCAAATACCTTTACCATACAGACAGGTGAAGGGAAGCGAAGGACAGCCATGTACCGTGTGCACTGTGAGTTCCGGAGCATGTGCAGGGATTAAAGTGGAAAAAATTCTTCTGACTGAAAATTTTTTCAGGCCAAGTCATATTCCTGTAACTTTATTTAAATAGTCGAGACCAATAGCGTTTTAAGGGGAGATGTTTTAAACCGATCTAATATTGCCAGTTTGATAGTAGTTTATAGTAATTTAAAAGCTATTTTAATCTATGAAAAACAATTACTTAGCTTGACAAATAATCAACCATCTACATAACTTTTCAGGTGCATGTTTTTATTTATCTTATAAGACCAAACAATGCTAAACTATATTAATATATAGTTTGTTCCATGGCAAATCGTTTTGGCTGAGGGCAAAGTGAAGTTTCATAACTTTATATATTTAGGCTTTATTTATTATAAATATAAATATAAATTTATATATTTATTAGGCTTCTATTTAACTTGAACTTTGTAGCCTATTAGAGAGCCGACTTATGTTTAACTGAATTGTTTGCTTTATTTCTCATTGTATAGCTTATTATAGCCTACCTATTAGGCTACTTATACTTTGGAACGGGATATTATCATTAAAACTGAAATTTTAACAAAAAGAGACAGGGTTGTGTAATTTTATATATTCTAAAATATCTAAAATATTCTATATATATATATATATATATATATATATATATATATATATATATATATATATATACTATGCATTCTCTTCACTGTATATGTACTGTATGCATAATACAATAAAACGATACAACCCTGTCTGCTTGTTCGTTCTCCAGTCAAACTTGGCAAGTCCGAACTACCAAGGACGCAAGTTCGAAGTTTACATACTTGGTATTGAGAAACGACCAATATTGACCCGCTTTCTGTTTTCTATCATGGGACCGCAGCAAACGAGCTGTAGCCTGACACGCACTTATCCATTGAGTGAACACGGAGCAGTTTTTCCGTGAGCGGGAATTGAAAACCCGGAGTGGACCATGAGCGATGTGATTACAGAATGCTTAGAGTGGAGAGAGGAACGTGCTTTCGCTCCACTCCAGGCTTTATCACAACTAAAATTGAGACATTTATCACACCGTTTGAGAAATGAAAGCCTATTTACGGCCTTAAAATTATGAAAAGTTAATTTAAGAAATAAGGACAGACGGGAACCCGGCAATTAACGGATATCCGTCATAGACTCGCTGCAATTAATCGTAAATCCGTCATAGCGACGAAGAACTTTAATCCCCGCATGTGAAAGTCAAGTAAAAGAAACAGTTCAACAGCAAATATCTGAATCATTACAAAACCTTATTTGTTTGTTTCAAATCTGTATGACTTTCCTTTTTTGGAACACAATAGTAATTTTTGAGAATCTACACACAGATTGTTACCATCATGCAGTAATGTTGTCCATGTAGTGAAGTCTCTTTCATAAATGAATCACTCAAATTCGTGTTTACTGAAAATAACTCTCTCATCTGAATCTAGTATGTGTTCAGTGCACATGACAAAAATGATATCATCAGCATAGCACACACACCCGGGCCCGTACTATGGCCTGGGCCGTTGTTTCACAGTCAAAAGAAATGGACGAGACAGACAACAACAACAAACTACTGGAGACACAACAACTAGGGTTGCCAACTTTCTGATAAGGAAGGGGGATGAAAAGGGAATGAAAGTGGAGAAAATGACCCCTGAAATTCCATTACATGGAAGAAATGACCCCTGAAATTCATGCATTATGGCATATTATAATACAACTTATATACAAAGAGATTTCAATCAGTCATAATTTCTGAAGAGACATAGCACAGACACTGGACAGGATGAATCTTTCTAGTGTGCATGTGTCAAATACATTCATTTTAAAGGATACAGGTTTGGCTGTACACATACTACAAGTGTTCGTCAAAACGGTAACCTTGGGCTTAACTTAGCTTGCACATGCGAGTAAAAAAAATTGGAAAAGACAAAACAACAATAGATGACTGTGTTGACAAGTGCTTGTGCAAGGGGTTTAACAGATACTCACAACTTGTGTTTAAATTAGTGGCAAACAATTAAAATATTTAATCGTGATTAATCGCATTAATGTCATATTAACTTGCGATTAATCGCATTAACGTCATAGTTAACTTGCGATTAATCGCATTAACGTCAATAGTTAACTCGTGATTAATCGCACATTTTGATCTATTCTAAATGTCTCTTGATTTCTTTTTATCCCATTATTTTTTCTCATTTTTTTTTCTTATCAACATGGAAAAGTGGATCGGCTTGCTTTGGGCAAATCTTTTTTATTGAAAACAACATTGGCATATACTGTGTTCAAATTAAATAAAAATTCTCACTTGGAGCAAATAATCTCTCACACAATGTAACACTGTCCATCAATAAAAGGGTGAAAGAAATACCGACGAGGTCCTGATATTGACAAGGGGCGGAGAATTCGCATCAGTTGTGTGTGTGTGTGTGTGCTTGGCCATCATCAAGCGATATTTCAGACTGGACGTGCTGCGATGATGATAGCTCAGTTCACAACGACAAACACACAGATCACTTTGGTTTTGTCAATGGAACCATTTGACAACTATTTAGTAAAGTAAAGTTTCCATTCAGAATCTTATTGGCATCCATTTCTGTGTCTCGCCTCGTCATCCACTCAAAAGGTAACGTTAACTCAACTATTTGGCCTGCTGCAAATCCAAACGAGTGTGTGCGCGTGCCTTTTGTTTTGTTTACGGTCTAGCTAGATCCGCTTGTGCTTTGGTCGGCGAAGCAATAAAACGTCCTCACGCGGCACAAGCCATTGAAATTAATGGTTTCATTGCACAGCACGCGTATGCCACATCCTGTTGCAAAAGCATGTGAAAGAAAACTACAAAGTTTGCTTGGCCAAAAAGTTAATCACGCAATAAAAAATTAACGCCGTCAAAATGGGTTTGCGTGAACGCCGTTAATAACACGTTTAACTGACAGCCCTAGTTTAAATTAATACAAAGACCATTTTTATTGATCATAACTTCTGGAGAAATATAGCAGACACTGGAAAAGGACCTTCTAGAACAAATATCATATGTTGAGAGTCTGTGTATACACATGCTATCAAATGGAGTTTACTCTGAAAAGCTACACGTTCAGCTATACACATACGCTAAAACGTTCGTGTTGAAACCAAAGTGCACTTTGGACTTTAGAAGATGGGCTATAAGGCCATCTTTTATGCAGCATTGTTAGTGATTTTATGCCATTTTTGGAGATTCTTCAAATAGTTCTCCATTAGTGTTCAAACGAAAAAAACAGCATAAGGGTTTCGAACAACAAAAGGGGAAGTTAATGTTACTGGTCCCATTTGAATCAGTGTCATTGTCTTGTGAGGCCTGAAAGCTAAAGACCTCTAGCATCAGTCACTAGTGCGCCTCTTGAGGCCAGGGAGTGAGGTTTGCCTCTTTACTAGCTAGCCTCTGTTACATTTATAACAAGATAAGTCACATTTTTTGGGTGAACTATCCCTTTAAACCCTTTAGAGAGCGAGTGGGGTGAAAATGTAACACTGGTATTCACCTTTTGGATCATCTCTCACTACGAGCAAGCCGTTCCGACACACCATCTTCCCTGTGGCAGCATCGATGAACACCAGAGAGGGAATACTGGTCACCTTGTACTTGTTCCATAGCTTCATCTACAAAGAGAAGACAGACAGACATAGACTGAGATTAGAAACCAGGAATCAAAAGGAATATGACCGATAGAATAAGCAGGAGTGGGAATGTGTGTGTTAGAAAGCGAGAGCACGAATCATCTCAGCTCATTCCTCTTTTATTTTCAAAGCTCGTTTGCCTTTTTAACCATTAGAGATACAATCATTGCTTCCCATCTTTCCACGTGAGGCTAAAAAATAGTGTACAAAACGTCTTCCTCTCGCTCTGAAGTATAAAGAGACTCAGAAATGTGGCGGGTAGAATTAAGTGCTATCCGCAGCCGAGGCGAGCCACTGAAGAATTAGCTGAGGGCCAGAATCAAACATCTACAGGGCTGATTCAACTTTAAAGAGACTGGCATCTGAGGAAATTCGAAGGGAGCGCCTTA
The DNA here is from genome assembly GCA_030378365.1 of Hybognathus amarus. Classification (NCBI taxonomy): domain Eukaryota; kingdom Metazoa; phylum Chordata; class Actinopteri; order Cypriniformes; family Leuciscidae; genus Hybognathus; species Hybognathus amarus. The sequence continues at coordinate 100,508 of JAQIUQ010001910.1, read as the reverse complement.
TCTTTCTGTAGTCTCACTCAAACAGTGGCACCCGAAGTAAAAAGCCAGCGATTAAACCTCGCTCGACAGAGACGTTTGCCTGCGTAGTCTCATGACTGTGGGCGACACCGCCGCCTTCATCCTTCAGCAGGTGAGAAGAAACCTGGTAAATTATTCAGCACGTGGACGTGTGAAGGTTCAATGGATGAAAGACACCTATAAAAGTAAACTACAGTAACTGCAGTGGACTGATGCGAAACGTAGCGCATGAAGAACACGGGTGCTACGGACATGAATGATTTATCAAACCACTAGACACGTGCAAAGACTAAAGCCTTCAGCTGATTACATTTTTAAATTAACTACATGATATGAAGTATGAATAAATTATTTGCTGAGAATATTTTTGTTGTAGTCCAACAAATTATTTAATAGATATTAGACCAAGTTGCTTTATAAGCAGGGCCAAATTCCTCATCTCATTTTCATTCAGATCAGGGGCATGACTAATTGTACAATAAATTACATTAAATAATTAATCAATCACATTAAATTGATCAAACTGACAGCACTAGGGATGCGTTAGGGCTGGAAATCAATACAGATAAATAAGATATATTTGTTTTGATGTGATTCACAAGCTCTAAGTCAGTTTGATTCTATGTCATTGATCATGCTTTATTTGGTTATATTTTAGTTTAAAGGGTTAATTCACCAAAATGAAATTAAGTCATTAATCACCACCCAAGCTGTATCAACCCCGCAAGACATTTGTTCGTCTTCAGAACACAAATGAAGATGAAGATATTTCTTTGATTAAATTTGAGAGGTGGATCATTGCTACATAGGCTGCCTAAAAGGCCCGTCACACCTAGCACTATAACTATAAAGATAACTATAAAGATATAATTCAAAAAATCATTCTCCATATTAAAGAATAACAGAGTTCACACCACAGCTATAACGATAAAGATGGAACGATATCGTTGGGATCACTTTCAGAACGATTTTTCCCAGGTGTCCAACGATAAAACACTGACAACAAATCAGAATCGTGCATTTAACATGGCAGATGACATTGCAGAGAAGTTAATCGTCAAGTCAAACACACTTTTCAATGAGTACGTTAAAAAAGATGGATATATGGAAAGCATCCTGGGAATAAACGGGGAGTTTCACTAGATTCACTGTTTAGATGCGCCTCCCAACACCTCTCGTCTTTTAAGGATACGATATGTACCCAAAACAAAAAGCGTCTGTTTTTCCTTTTTAAAATTCAGTTTGTAACGTAAAGCAGCAACAGGTCATTTGCGCGCGCGCTACTCTGAAACCGCAGCGCATGCGTGCGTGCGTAGAATAAAAAGAACGTTATGGGTCGTTGGTGTGGACGCATATATAGTTATCTTTTATAGTTATCGTGCTAAGTGTGAACGGGCCTTAAGGGAATGAAACTTGACGGCCCAGAAAGTAAATGAAGAAAATGTTCAAATATTCTATGTGACTACAGTGGCTCAAATATACAGTTTATCAAGCGAACACAAATACTTTTTGTGCGTAAAAACAAACAAAAATAACTTTATTTCGACTATTCTTTTTCTTCCTTGAAGGCCTGAGACGAGAGTTCAAGAGATTTCCATGACGGCATGCGCGAGAACTGCAATCTACTTCTACTCATTCTTGTTCAGTTCTCCGCATGCGTCGTGAAAATCTCGTGAACTCTCGTCTCAGGCCTTCAAGGAAGAAAGGAATAGTCGAATAAAATCCTGAATATTTAGTCAAATATAATAGTGGAATAAAAAAGAATATTTAAACATTTTCTTCATTGACTTTCTGGGCCGTCAAGTTTCGATCCCTTAGGCAGCCTATGTAGCAGTGATCCACCTCCCAAATTTAATCAAAAATATCTTCATTTGTGTTCCGAAGACGAACAAAGGTCTTACGGGGTTGGTACAGCATGGGGGTGAGTAATTGATGACTTTATTTAAATTTTTGGGTGAACTAACCATTTAATGTCAATTTGTTTACATATTCTGCAAATACTGTAAATAATAAAGGGCATTGTTTCAGACAAATTAATCATCTTTTGTGAACTATTCATTAAAATTATTAAAAGAGCCGTTGGTTTCAGGAATTCTAGCTACACTGACTATGTTCTTGATTCACTAAATAAAATGACCTTGTGGTCGTGATTCTACAATATTACATTCTACGAGACTACAATAGTCACAATTCAGGTAAAATATGATTTCTTTACACACACAGCCACTTAAAATTCTACACAGCCTTGTTGTAGTTTCAGTTAGAAATATACATTGAGTATGAAGTCAAATGTTAAATGTGGCTGAATAAAACAGTGGAGGTTCAAATGCGCTGTGTGATCAAACCCTTTGATGCGTGGCTGATGAAATGTTTTCACCGGAGGAGAGTTTAAGATGTGAACAGACAGTCAAAGAGTGTTACTCTATTTCTCTAAGCCTGAAAGATTGCGTCCAGCGTCCAGAGAATGGCTCCAACACAAACCTGCAGCGCTGCCATTGTCAACATTCAAGTTGCTCGCTTAATCATCGACCTGTCTGCACCCAAATTTCTCACTCAGACCTGAAGCGCAAGCGGCCTACGCTGCAAATCAATGAGGTTAAAGGGCACTAAGTGTGAAGGTCTCAAGTATCAACACTGCTTCTTACCTTACACACACCTGTGAATCTGACACAGCTGTGTGTTTGGGTTCAGCTCAACAGCGAGTCGTGAGAGAACAAAGCTCGGCCGCAGGCTGTGAGACTGCTGTATGAGTGACTGGATGAGGGAGACGGGTAATATGAAATGAAAGACAGCTCCATGATCAGCCATGTCAACGGCTGCCCATCAGTTCAGTGAGGCTAAAAACACACTCAGCCTGAACCTGATGAAAACAGCCAATCAAGGAAGGACATGGACAGTGATGAATGCTGACATGTTTTAGAGGTCAAAAAGTTTTTCAAGAAACCACCTGATGAGCCTGTTCGTTTAGTATTACGCGGCAAAACAAGTAATTTTACAGTACAAAATATTCAATATAACCAAAAATTTAGACACCAGATATCATTTTTTATATTTTACTAGTGGGTGCAAGACACTATAGTTCATATATGTAAGTGAGGATAGCAAAATAAGGTAAACTGTTACTGTATACCCAAAAATTATTCATACAGTTGACTACCAGTAACATCTGTAAAAATTGTGGACCAAAAATTATTCAGACACTTTGACCTGACCATGTTTTGCTGAAGTGTTTTTTCTTTAATTGGTAATGCGACCTCTTTACACAACAGACTGAAAAAAATAAAAATGTGTTTTACTCATTTGTGAGACAGTCTACAGAATGATGGCCAAAACCAGTGAAATATCAACTGATTTAATAACTCTGAGTTCTTGTCATAATTTATTACCATTTTCTAAACTACAGCAAATAAACTGTGATAATGTGAGAAATTTTGGTTTGGACTGTATATATTTGATCTCATATATATAAAATTAAATGACCTGAATGGATCCAACCCAATGGAAAATTCTCATGGTCCTACATTACTTTTGCCGTTGCCAATGTCCAAATCAAAATGAACTTGGTATTAAAGGGTGATGATCTGAGAAATCCAATTTTCCTTGAGCTTTTGACATCCGAGAGGTCTACATATTATAAGAATACCCTGTAAGACCCTGTATTGTTACTCCAATAAAAGCTTTTATTGACACCAGGCTCAGCAAACGAACTCGTTTTTAAAATTGGGGAACTATGATGTCACAGAGGATAAAACACCACCCCGCAGACGAAGATCAACGCTTACTTCAACACAGCCGGTTTAGCCCCGCCCACTGATTCGCGAATTACACGCATAGCTAAATAACATAGATTCCTACCTCGTGATGACAAACCTGATCGAGCTACCGGGCAGTAAACATGCCGTTTACAAAATATTGTGCAGTGCCTGGTTGTGGAAGAAGACAGTCGCTGCATATGCTTCCTCTGGATTTCAATAGGACTGCATGGTTAAACTGTTATTTTTAATAATCAATCATTTCACTGATTGTTTTATAAACAAGACACAGGTCAAGACTGGATTTGCAGACCAGATTAAGAGTAAAGAATATAATATGATAATATGCAAAACTGTTATCCACTTACAGCAGTGGCCGTTACTCAGTTCGTGCGAGACGCCCATAAAAGCGTTTCGAGCGTTTTTGAGCTAGACTCAAAACTATTATTTATTACTTTTTATGTTTTTGAAAGTAAAAACCAAGCGGCAACATTCTAATCTGAAACATGAAGCCTACCCGGAAGTGCGAAAAATTGCAATGCATCGAAAATCCGCTAGAGGCCGGTCCCAAAAGGGAGCAAATGTCCATATAGCCCATGTTAAAATGTCCGTTTTCACAGCATAAATTCATGTTTTTTACAGTTTGGTCCCATGGACTTTTAGGCTATGTTTACACGGAAACGATTCTAAAGAGAAAACGCAAAAGTGGCGTCTGCGCCATCACTTTTTATTCTGCGTTTAGACGAGCGTTTTGTGTGGGAAATCCGTGTGCAAATGGTGACGCAAAAGTGTGTGAAATTCAATGTAGTATGCACTTCAGGTGGCTAGGAGAGCATACTACAACAACACAAAGTCCGCGCACCTGTGTACAACCTTCACTGTCAAGCAGACTTTTGCGTTTTTACCGTTTACACGGAACGCGGCGGTGGAGCGTTTTAAGATTTCCACTCTGGAGGGTGGTTTCACTTTTTTGCGTTTTTAAGCCTCAAAAACGCCAACGTCGCTGCGTAAACGAAAGGCACATCCGATAAAATATTTTTACGTTTTCACCCGGAATCGTTCTCGTGTAAACAGGGCCTTATTGTAATCTTCAATATGTTCCACGTGCCTGACAACTATGAGGGGGTGAATTTTTTTCTAACTCGTTAGTTTAGATCGTATTTAGAAATAAAATGTATGACAAATAAGGGCGGTTAACTTTAATTGACAGCTTATAATGTTTAAGCTGATAGTCTCGGCCATGATCTGACACAACACATCATACCACCTCTGTATCCTTTCTGAGCATTTGTATTTCCCAATATTTTCTGCCCATACCCCCCATAAACAGCCTCAAACCTGTTCTTCAGAAAGCCTATGGGTGACATCACAGACGCTTTGTCCATATTTTTTACAGTCTATGGTAAAAACCAAGCGAATGTCATAAGTTGACCTCAGACAACAATATAATTTTTTTTTAAAAGCCAGACCAGCAACAATGATTTGTATCAGTATTGTTTCTGTATTACTGTAGTTATTATTCTGAAGCAATACAAAAATCTATAGGCTATAAAGTAACATTTCCATATTGCCTTATCGCAGCTCTCTTGCACCTTCATATGTACAAAATCTCACAGAACCACCTACACACAGCAGCATGAATAGAAGTATAGCACAGAGAAAAGACTGAAAGAGAGCAAAGAAACCAATAGCATCAGCTCTCGCATACAAATGACGACTTAAAGCATTTACCCGTCTATAGGCAGCATTTGGTTCTGTTTCAGAGCGGCGTAGCCTAGCAAATCACTCCACAACTGAGATCATCAAGCAACAGAGTATCACAATTCACCGATTAACATAATCCTGCAGGGGATGATGGCCGGTAATCATGGCGTCTGCATCACCGGCATTCATCAGGCACTGTAACCCACATCAGCAGAGGCTTCTCAAAATAATGATGATTTATGGCAAATAACTTTCAATTTCTTTTTACTTTTCTGGTGCAATTCAAGTGATATAGAAAAAATATGTGACTGTTCTTATTACAGGCTGTAGGGGAACACAATTCCCTCATTTAAAACTCTCAGCTAGTCTGCATTGCAAAGTGTGGGCTCTTTTACATAACCATATTATTAATTTTCTCGTTTCTATGTAATGGCAACATTTACACAGACTCTCTGGAGGGCTGCACACTCATTTAGAAAGCTCCGAGCGCTGTTTCTGAAAACTCTGCTGTACGCATGATGAAATACAGAGATTTCATTTCACACCAGTAACAATAATGGCCTCAGAGACGTGCCATTGGCAAAATCAACAAACATTAGTGACAGCCGCCATTAATAACCTTCGTCTATGGCCGCTCATGTTGCTTTCGCTACTTTACTCAGAGCAAGGCCTTCAATCTGCCAATATTCCCTGCTGTGACCATTTAACAACCACAGTGGACATTAACTATACATTACATTCACTCAAACACACGGGTCGAGCTCAGGCCATTTGTTCAACCACAAATGGATCAAACGTGCTTGAGAAGTAATGAAAGAAGACTCTCTTTGTGGAGAAAGAGAGTGAAAAGGGATGAAAGGACAGAAATAATTATATATTAAAGAAAATTAAGCTTATTATATTGCATGGTGAAATAATTATGACAAAAAAGCTCATCCGTATTGGCCTACTCATTTAAAAAAAATGATCATTACTGTGATGGGAAAAAAGTTTTTAATGATATATGGTAATTTTATAGGCTATATAAAGTACAAAGTGGGGGGAAATGAGATGGGAGGAAAAAAAGTCAATGCTTTTGCCTTCTCTTCTAAATTTTTTGCGTTCCCCTGAGAAACTTTGCGTTCGCTCGCAAAAATTTTGAGCTCTTTCTGAGCTCTTCTTGGCAGAACGCAAAAGTTGTCAAAAGCATTGACTTAGTATTTTTCCTCCCATCTCATTTTTTTCTCGTACATAATTGAACTTCAGCTTATTTGAAATAAAATCATCCTGTCTACTCTGTACACTTTTTTAGCACTATATTACCCAAAAGTGGAAAAGTAGTGGCAATAGTCTTTAAGGCATTGTTTTCAACAAATACTGAAGCAGCAAACTTTGTTAAACATAAAATTTGAGCCGCCAATACTTTACAAGACACATCTGATGAAAAACAAGAATTTTATAAACAAACAAGATGTCATGAAATTGCAGCTTTGCTCCATCAACTGGCCCAGTGATTCTTGTTACTAGGGCTGTGAAACGATCAATCACGATTAATCGCGTCCAAAATAAAAGTTTGTGTTTATATAATATATGATTGTGTGTATAATTATTTTGTATATATAAAAACACACACATGCATGTATACTGTATATTTAAGAAATATTTGCATGTATATACTTCATATATATATTTATACAAAATTAATATTATACATAAATATAAATAGTAGGAGTTTGGTCCATATTGACATGATGGCATCACACAGTTGCCGCAGATTTGTCGGCTGCACATCCATGATGCGAATCTCCCGTTCTACCACATCCCAAAGATGCTCTATTGGATTGAGATCTGGTGACTGTGGAGGCCATTTGAGTACAGCGAACTCATTGTCATGTTCAAGAAACCAGTCTGAGATGATTCCAGCTTTATGACATGGCGGATTATCCTGCTGAAAGTAGCCATCAGAAGTTGGGTACATTGTGGGTACAAGGGATGGACATGGTCAGCAACAATACTCAGGTAGGCTGTGGCGTTGCAACGATGCTCAATTGGTACCAAGGGGCCCAAAGAGTGCCAAGAAAATATTCCCCACACCATGACACCACCACCACCAGCCTGAACCGTTGATACAAGGCAGGATGGATCCATGCCTTCATGTTGTAGATGCCAAATTCTGACCCTACCATCCGAATGTCGCAGCAGAAATCGAGACTCATCAGACCAGGCAACGTTTTTCCAATCTTCTATTGTCCAATTTCGATGAGCTTGTGCAAATTGTAGCCTCAGTTTACTGATCTTAGCTGAAAGGAGTGGCACCCAGTGTGGTCTTCTGCTGCTGTAGCCCATCTGCCTCAAAGTTCGACGTACTGTGCGTTCAGAGATGCTCTTCTGCCCACCTTGGTTGTAACGGGTGGTTATTTGAGTCACTGTTGCCCTTCTATCAGCTCGAACCAGTCTGGCCATTCTCCTCTGACCTCTGGCATCAACAAGGCATTTCCGCCCACAGAACTGCCGCTCACTGGATGTTTTTTCTTTTTCGGACCATTCTCTGTAAACCCTCAGAGATGGTTGTGCGTGAAAATCCCAGTAGATTAGCAGTTTCTGAAATACTCAGACCAGCCCTTCTGGCACCAACAATCATGCCACGTTCAAAGTCACTCAAATCACCTTTCTTCCCCATACTGATGCTCGGTTTGAACTGCAGGATATTTTCTTGACCATGTCTACATGCCTAAATGCACTGAGTTGCCGCCATGTGATTGGCTGCTTAGAAATTAAGTGTTAACGAGCAGTTGGACAGGTGTACCTAATAAAGTGGCCGGTGAGTGTATATTATGTGAACAAAAACTTTTATTTTGGATGCGATTAATCGCGATTAATCGTGATTAATCGTTTCACAGCCCTACTTTGGGGCAAACTTTTAGGATGGTAAAAGCTGTGAAGATGTGCAGCTATTCTCTTTAGAGTGCAAATCCTTTGTTAAAGTGTTTTTCACTATCTGTAGCTACCAAACTCCCTCTCCGCCGTTAGAACTCTGACTCCAATAAGGGGGAGAACAAGGGGCACGTGCCAAGTGGCAGCGCCACGGACCAGTTTCAGAAAACACCTGCTAACCAATGCAGGAAACACATGTACAGCACTCAGCCTGCCGTCGAGAGAAAGACAACGCGCTTGCTCTTCAAAGGAAAATGAAAACATTAGCATAGGCGTTTTTGGCAAACGCTTAAAAAGGAAGCACTGGAGCTCTACAGCGTCAGACAATAAAGCTAGTGTCACGATTCATCCCCGAGTGCTTCAACAGAGCAGTGCGGATACCGTGACTGAGCCGACACCATATTGGTTTCATGAAATTCATAGATGGAGGCCAAAGAGTTGTCAGGTTCCTGGCATGATGCCTTCGGACATGCGGACTCCCATCCTTTAATCCTCTTAATAATAATCTGCATCAGATGAAGAGATCACTTAACTTGAGCCCCTGGAGACACGGCAGTCACTAACCAACGAAAAAGGGGCATCAATAACTGCGCCACTTGGCATCAGCTATGATTTATTGTCGCTGTGGTCTCAAAAAAGCAACTATATTAGAGGACTGCATAAAAGCTGAAAATATGTACCAGAAACAGAGCAACTGTATCTGGTTTGATTTGAGCTTTCAAAGTGGAAACATGCGACTTAGGCTCTTGAGTCTAAAAGGTCCTTCCAACATCTATTGCAAATATCATTAATAACCTGGTAAATAAATTGGAAGCATGTTACGCCCACTTTATAAATGACTGTACAGTAGATTCGGTATTCTGTTTTATTGTCTGGATCTGAGGATCTTGCAATCTTTTCTAACAAAAGAATTGTGTTTTCATTGGGGGTTTTTATTATAGATCAGGCCTGCAGGCAACCGAATATCTAAACAGGTAAAAAAAAAATAATAATAAAAAATTATATATATATATATATCTATATATATCTATATATATATATATATATATATATAAATAAATATTTTTTTATTTTATCTTTTTTACTATATCTACCACATGCATTATTACGGTGGTGATCAGTGGAAAGCAGATTAATAGTTCAAGTATGCCAATATATTACATTAAATCAGTTAATACAGTTCTTAAAATCTAAAATACATGGGTATGATAGATGTTATAACATAAAGCCTGAAATTCTACTGTAAATTTAACAAAATTTGTTTTTACACAGCAGTTGGCTCTCTGAGACCAGAAACGAACCTCTTCCCATCTGATATTTCCTGTGGTCTCAAACCTCTACTTGTGCAAAGTGAAATAACATGTTGTATTTCATTTAGCAAAGCCCTGATGGGCTGATGGCAGAAGATGAGTAAAATACGAGTCTGGACAGGGTCCGTTTCGTACTTCGAGCTAAGAGAGAGACGCTTTGGAACAGTTTGTGCATTTCACGTCTCGCCCTTACTTCCTCTCTGATGAGCATAGCAGGCCTCTCTCACGGGCATTCACTTCATCACAAAAGCTGTGACGCCTTTATGACCTCCATCGTGAGGGACAAATCACAATTCTAGGAAACAGATTCCTCGCACACGGTCATTTATCCCCCTCCCGCTTTTAAAACTCAGCGTGATATTGCTGCATCATATTTACAGGCTACAATATTCATTGGCCCATCCGTTAGTGGGTAGGGGCATTGTACACGCCAAAACGCAGGCTAAATTGCTTTTGGATAGAGGGGTTCGGTTGCCATGGAAACTGCCCAGTCAGGACATGTCATAGAGTGGCAGGCACATTGTGGGATCTCGGGTAATAATTCAGTGATAAATTAATGCTTTAGTGAGGAAAACAGGTGCCGGAGTGGCACGGGGGAGTTTAAAAAAAGAGACAGGCTCATTCAGACGTGGAGGAAAAAGTGAGACGGAATGACACAGATGGAGACAGAGGGAAAAAAAGAGAGTGGGGGTGTTCTTCCAGCTTTAGGCCCAGCCATACAAAAGACATTTTCTGAAAGCAGGATTAATCCTGACTTGCGCTCTCAATGGCAGGGGGTCTTTAGTTCAAGGTTTTGCTTGGTAAAGAATGCAGGCTAAAAGCAGAGGATTGTAGAAGCGTAAAAAGCAAGGCTTTAAGCGATACGCAGCATTGTCTACGACAAATCCCGTTTGCTACCGAGCCTCTGAGGAACAGGGTTAGAAGTCATGGCAGCGTGGGGTGCTTTCTGTCCCTTGGCCCGGAAAAGCCTAGATGCTCTTGCATTGAACTTAAAGGAGTGGTTCACTTTAAAATGAAAGGCCTTCTGAAGCAAAGCGAATTTGTATAAGAAAAATTATTAATATTTAAAACGCTTCAAAGTAAAATTCTAGCTTCCTGCCGAACGGCCATTCGCAGTCTGCTTACACACAAAGCGCAACTTGCGCAACTTATAAGTAGAGTAGTGTGTCATGGTGTAGCGTAATTATCAGCAATACGTTGCATTACTCGTTACTCATAAGTTTAGCTTTAGGCGTAAGTGGAATCCGTATCTTCGTTTGGAAACTTTCCGTAAACGTAAATTTTTTCCCTCACGCAATAGTTGCGTGTCAAATGCATGCATTCGTTGAATCTCTACACGAGCGCGCACCAGGGACAAATCTCTCAGGTTTCTTAAAAAGATATCTTCATTTGTGTTTGGAGGTTGAACGAAAAACGAAAATAGGTTTGAAATGACATGAGGGTGAGTAGTATATGATGACAACATTTAAATTTTTAGGTGAATTTATAATTATAGCTTATAATACAGTAAGCTGAGTCTTGAATAAAACTGACTCATCACGAATCATATTGTTTACATCAACGATACATATTTTTACATCACGACATCTATATAACTCAATATAACTATGTATCTTTAAACCCCTACTGTTCATCTTACAAAGTTCTCAATGCTTCGTTTTGCATGCAAGGACCCTCATTATGTTAATGTGTTAGTGTGGAGCTATTTAGAGCCTTGTTAGTGTTATTAACTAGCTAGCTGTATGTACTGTAATTTATTTAAATATCCTCATATACTAGCACTGATATATCACTAAAAAGTTTTTAGAGTTAAACTCTTTACATTCGATTATTATGAATACAAATCTCACTGACAACAGATAGTCCAGGTACCAGAATAGTTGTCATTGACCAAAGGTTCATTTTGCGCCACAGTCCTCCTTTAACTAGACCCTGTTCATGTTGGTAAACATGGTGATGTGTTTTTGTGGGTGAGCTTAGATGGAGCAGAACGATCCCTCTGGCCGCTTCACTAATCAGCCAGTTAGCAAGGATTGTTGCTCAGATATGAAGAAAATGATTGGATCCTGCCGCCTAATATGGCAAGGTCGAGTTCAGTGTCCAGGGGACAGCGACTGCTCTACAGTATTTCCCAAAGTTATCTTTAACAGACGGAACCAGATTTGGCCGACCTGTAATCGCCTACACACTCACTCAATGCATGGATGACCTGACAGGATTAACGTAGTTACCTTGGTTGAGTGGTCTGACTTTACATCTACCTTATAGAGAAACCAATCATAAACAGAAACTGAGGGCATATAAATCTTTAGATGCGTATATGGTCCTGTGAAGACTTGTGTGTATAATCCGCAGTTCTGCGAGCCAGCGCGAGACCACAACAATGTAAAGAGTAACATTACAGTGCGTTTTTAATTATGTGAATATTTTCAAGAAATAAAAGTTCCAGATACAGCATATTCATTTTCATCAATTCTTGCACCAAACAACACAACAAGATGACATTTAATAATAGTAACAATAATTAAGCTCCTTATTATGTAGCCGAATCTGTGCTGTTTTGTATTGGCCGCCTCCAGTTTTCACTTTGTTTTGCCTCCAGGTACGCCGTGACGTAACTGTGACGTCGCGAAAGCGGTCTATAAATTACCATTAGTCTGGAAACTGTCATAAGATTATTATTCTAAATAGCATTTAAATTGTGTAGTTTTAAAATTGTACAATTTAAATACAAATGTGGATATTGTCCGAATATTCATCCAATTTGTTTTAAAGAATACTGTGATGTAAATTTGTGCTTATATACCGTATATCGCTCACCCCATGTCGTGTCTACTCATATTGGATTTGGATCACAATTTAAACCATTTTTAGTTGAGCATTTTCGTCATCCTGCACTGCAAAAATAATAAAAATACAAAGAATGCAAGCACAGACATGAACAATAGCGGTTCACTTTTATAAATCATGCCAGATTGCATTCATACCAATTGCAAAATATAAACCATTCCACGTCTTGGGTGCTGATTCCTTGGTGCGCATTCAAGCTCTGAAAGCCATCAAATGGACTGTGAGGTGACACAATGCAGTGTCAGCAGTGGCCCTTCCTTTCTCCACTCATCAACTTGAGACCTGAACAATTTCTGGCAGTGTAAATTGGAACAGCACCAACCAGACCAGGCTGAGATACAGGGCACGGCAGTCTGAATCACAATGGCCCCACTCACGGCGAGGAGAGGTTCACTTACAACATGTTTTTCATAGCTCCTGGCTGCTGCCAACAGTAACTCACATCACACCCTGTAGAAGAGGAAACACAATCCTGTATGCTGAGGTGGGTGGCAAAGACCCACAGAACAAGAGCTTAAGCCTTCTACATGTTCATCCCCTTCAAAAAACCAAGGCATCTGGAAGCTTCACAGAAGATGCCAAGCACGATACAGTATTTCATGTAGACGCTGCAGACAGGTTTGGGTTTATAGGGGCGATCATTCATTCCCTTCGCTTCTTTCGTCACCTCATCCTGACCTTTCATTGAACACCCACTCAGTCCCTCTGGGCAGAAGAACAGAGAATGGGAAAGAATGAGAGAGGCAGAGATTGTGCATTTAAGCATTGCTGCACCACAAAGAATTCTCATCAGTGGCCCACAATGTGATCACTCAGTAAAAACATCATTGCTAATATCCTGCTGCAGAGCCACTAATGTCCGTCCCACTCGGGCCGCATGATGGGCACGAGGAAATTATGACCGCAAGAGCAATTGACACTGATTCAGGGTTTTGGGGCCAATCGGAGAGCAAGCCATTGTGGCATAGACGTCAAGTCGGTTTTACTTCTTAAACAAGAAAAAAATACATGGGTATATTTAAACTTTTAAATGACAAAGACATACAGGAATTGGGACATGACAGAAAACATGTTTTGTTTGTGTTATTTGTGTTCACAATATTTTTTTTTATTCTTTCCACGACATTGATGGAATTTTCCAGCTTTCTGTGTTTTCAGGGTTATTATATGGCAGGGGGCACTATTACACATTTTCTAAAGAGTAGATCAACTCCAGAAACAAGTGATAGAAGCATTGCATATGCATGTTGTAGTCTTTGAAAAGAAGATTTTCTCAGCTTTTTGTTTAAAATGTTGCCTTTTTAAATGAAAAAGAATACATGAAGCTAGAATAAAATTAAATGCATTTTTCTTAAAGCAGAGGCTCTGTTCTTTCTTTTGATAAATTGCATGTTTGATAGCATTCAGAAAAGATTTAAGTTTTTAATATAGGCAAGGTTTTTTATATAGTACATTTCATACACAATATACTTTAAGATAAGTATAAAAGTTCACACAAAAGTTTTGTGAAAATTATCAAAAATGTTATTGGTGGCTGGCAAATTTTTTTTACGCGACAGGGAAAGAGTTAATATCTAATTTATGACACCTGTGCAAATATCTTAAAATGTCTTCATGTTTGTTTTAAAGACTTTTATACCATTTTTAAAGAATATTTTTTTTAAATGTCACGTAATACAACTATCAAGTAAAATAGAAAATCCTTACTAAAGATGAAGTTATTTTTTTAAGTAAATACACTACTGTTCAAAAGTTTGTCAGTAGATATTTTTAGTAAGATATTTTTATTGCTTTTTGAAAAAAGGCTATCACTATTTATTTTTTAAAGTAACAGTAACATTGTGAAATAATGTAACAATTAATAAACAATTAAAATAATAATTTCCTATTTATATATAATTAAAGTCTAATTTATTCCTGTGATGTGATATGATATGGGTGGTGATGGCGCAGTGGATACGACACATGCCTTTGGTGTGAGAAACCCGGGTTCAAATCCACTGTGAGACACCAATGTGTCCCTGAGCAAGACACTTAACCCCTAGTTGCTCCAGAGGCGTGCGACCTCTGACATATATAGCAATTGTAAGTCGCTTTGGATAAAAGTGTCAGCTAAACGAATAAATGTAATGTAAATGGTTGCAAAGCTGAATTTTCAGCATCATTACTCCAGTCTTCAGTGTCACATAATCCTTCAGAAATCATTCTAATAGGCTCAATTTGAATTGCTGCTCAATAAACATTTTATTATTATTATAAATGTTGAAAAAAAATCATGCTGCTTAAACAGTTTGGTGGATCATAATTACAATAACAATAATACTTTCCCCCAGGATTATTTGAATAGAAAGAACAGCATTTATTTGATATAAAAGTCCTTTGTAAACTTTTGATCTAATGAATGCTTCTTTCCTGAATAAAATTATTCATTTTCCTTAAATTAAAAAAATATGAATGACACATAAATTAACACTGAATGACAGTGTGTATGACAAAAAAAGTAAATAAATGATAAAAAAGCGTCATGTCACTGATCCATCTCCACATAGTAGCACATTGGTTCATGAGAAAAACCCAAATACCCATCCATCTTAAAGAGACAGTTTTATTTTTAGGTCCCTCCCTTAATTCACCAAAGCTGAACATCTTCAGCATATGGGTTGTCTCAAACTCTCCAGGGCGTTGTAAATCTCAAGAGTAGTTCGGTGGGCTGCACAGCTTCATAAAGCTACAATAGAGGCCTGACAGCAGGACGACTCCAGAGCTTTGGCTCCAAGCTACTTCAGAGGAAACTGTAGGCACTTTATACACCGATAAATGCTTTTGGCGGACGACTCGAAAGTGTTTTACACTTCATATTTCAGACAGCGTCATAAACTACACCTTTATAATGTAGAATGATGATTCGTTTATGCTTTTTATATGAGCAAGCAGAGAAACCGTGTGACTGCGTGGCATGCAGGAACACTGGATTTCACTGTGACATTTTATATCGGTCTATTAACCCATTTCCTCTTCTCTTCTTTCACTCATTAAAGAACACATGTTTTCTGCAGCTGCAGGGCAACACTGGAAGTGATGTGTATCTGGCCAGACCTAGTCTTAACGCGCACAAACACGCCGATGCCCTTCTGCTCACTGATCCCAGAACAGTGGTAAGAACATGAAATGCTGTTAAATCAGATAAGCATGGATTGGGCACTCTCAGAGAGACGATTATACCGACAACTTTCATAGGTTTATTGGCTTACACCCACCGAATTTCCAAATCTTTAAAGCCTCCAACCTCTTGACCTAGTTTTGACTTTGCTTGGGCTGCCGCATGCAAACGAACGCCTGCTTTGGGTAAGCAATGCTAAAAAAGCACCAAAGAAACACTGAACGTCCCTCAGCGAGATTTACGAGTGTCAGTTGGTGTGTAAAAGAGGGGGAGTGTTCAGTGTGTGTTATAAGGAGAAGGATACGGACAGCTGAGCGTCAGGCTTTCAGGGTCACTTCGGCACATGGGGCAGCTGTTGGCCGGGCGGCCCGGTGGGCAGCGGAGCGGAAGGAATCAAAGGTTATGGTTTAAAACACAGTCGCATGGTCTTGCCTTGCTTGACCAGTCACATCCACACAACCCTTGAACTCCAGTGACCCAAGAGTCCCCTGCGAGTCTGCAAATGAAGGCCTCTTTAAACAAACACCAGCCTTTAAAGATCGGTCATGCTACTGATGCCACACACAGAAGTAAGATCTACCAGTAAAGCATATAGTCTTCGTTAAGGTAACATGAGGAGCACTGAAGTGTGCTTGAAAAGGGAGTACATCAAACAAAGCGTGGCATGGTGAAGATGCACTCTCAGCACGACGAACCTCTCGTCACCTACAGCAGAGGTCAGAGGTCAGAAATCAGATGCTCAGGGTCTCTCTAAAGTAACGTCTATAGTTCGACGGAGACGGACTGAGTGCTGCACGGCCATTATGATCATGATGGCTTTGTTGATTTGGCGAATTGAGATTAATGATGAGAATAATAATAATAATGTCATTTAATAATGATATAATTATATATATATTTAAAATATTAATATTCAAATATTTACCAAAATAGTTTTTCGCTGAGTTCATGACTGGGAGAGTCAATGACTACGTTTACATGCAGCCAATAACAAGTTCAAAACCGAGATATTAGGCAATTACCCGGTTCGCGAACGCCATGTAAACACCAGCAAAAACCTGAATATGCTCATATCAGGGATTTTAAAAACCCGGATATTATAACCTGGGGTACCCCTTTCTAACCCGAATTTTTGGTCATATAAACGCGTATCGGCATATCCCCATAGTGATTTGTGTTCTGCGCATGTTCTATTCGCAAGGAATCTTGGTCTTTTGAGTAGAGAAGCTTCTCGGCGAATACAAAAATCTGGGTGCATTACACAGGTGACCTTAACCCGAAAATTGGCTATTCAGGTTTTTTTTTTCGGGTTTTGCCAATTTTCGGGTTTTGGTCGGG
The DNA here is from genome assembly GCA_030378365.1 of Hybognathus amarus. Classification (NCBI taxonomy): domain Eukaryota; kingdom Metazoa; phylum Chordata; class Actinopteri; order Cypriniformes; family Leuciscidae; genus Hybognathus; species Hybognathus amarus. Next base: position 83,463 of record JAQIUQ010001910.1, on the reverse strand, counting down.
TTAAGGTCACTATTCGGGTTTCTGAAACATTAGGAATAACCCGTTTACATGCGTGAGCAGAGAGAGTTTCTCCTGTATACATGGAATTGCAATATCCCGATGTAAACGGCGACGTGCGGTTAGCGTCTAGACGTATGGACAAACTTAAGAAGTAATATGCGTCATTTCCGATTCTTTTTCCTGTATCCAAAGACAAAAACAACAGCAGCACGCGGATAATGAATAGTTCGGGCAGATAGCGATTAGAGCTGTGCAATTAATCGAATTTCGATTTCAATTTCGATTTTGGTTCCCAACGATCTCCAAAATAGCACAATCGAGAAAAAAACTATTATTTTGCCACGTTCTGTTTTGAAAGAACAGTGTAATTTTGTCTTGTGTTCTGAATGACGCGCACATCCGCCCCCTCCCGAAGCCATAAACTCGCTCAGCCTACTAACAGTCATCAATTGCAAGCACAATAAACTTCACAATAACAATTGGCTAATTTAATATCTAATGGAGTGAGACCATCTCCAGCTGTCGCGATCTTTGTCTGCACGACCACTGCAGCGCGAGCGCACGTGACCTGACCGTCTTTGCCGCTTTGCTGCACAAAACGAAACATAACACACCGGGAATGAACACCGCGAACACTTGTCTGCTTGCCGGGAAAAGTAGATTTTTTTTCAAAAGTGAATGGTTGAATGGTTTACAGTCCGTATAAAGAGCGATTGATAAGAGGATAGTGTATTTCTGAAGCTGCGCTGCCTGTCTGAGACTTAGTGAAACAATTAAAATAACAGCACACACAAAACTCACAGAAGAACATACTGAGGTAAAGTTTGAGGTTTTCTATTTATAATAGGCTATATGATATAGTTAAGTAACATAACATGACCAAGTAGCTGTTATATCACGATTGCAATTACATTGAATTTATAGTTTAATAAACAAGTTACCTGGTTTATATGTAGTAACTTACATTTTAATACGCAATATTGACTGGCTTGTTCTATTTCACCGACGAAAATAGTCACAAAAGAAAAGCAACACTATAGCACTGTGTTTTGTTATTGAATGATTCATTATTTTGAACAAATCGTTTTAATGAATGACTCAATGATTCTTTAAGATGGTCACACCACTTGATTTATTGTTTAAAGGTATCATTGATTTTATTTTATTATTGGTTTAAACATTAACCTCATAAATTGATTTATTACAGTTGTAATTTTGCAGTGTAAATTAATTAATTTGATTGATAGCAGGTCTTTTTATTAAAACGGAATTTGATCAATTGTAAAAATTTGACATGAAGATAGCACATATTTAGTTATATTAAGGTTTAAAAAGGTGTCCTTTATAAAGGTAAATAACACCCCCCTTCCCCCCACCTACAAAAATTACTTAACATGTTTACTTCCGGTATACTGCACGCAGACTTTTGTATGCGCCGAGAAGCTCTCTACTCAAAAGACCAAGATTCCTTGCGAATAGAACATGTGCAGAACACAAATCACTATGGGGATATGCCGATACGCGTTTATATGACCAAAAATTCAGGTTAGGAAAGGGGTACCCCAGGTATAATATCTCGGTTTTTAAAATCCGGGATATGAGCATATTCGTTTTTTTGCCAGTGTTTACATGGCTGTTAGAGACCAGGTTATTGCTAATATCCCGGTTTTTAACGGGTTATTGGCTGCATGTAAACATAGTCAATGTTAGCTTTAAGTTTCCATAAGACTCATTAGTTGACACACTGGCCATTTCCCCTGTAAATCACATTTACTCTCGACTCAAGACAGAATAGTTAAGTAGAAGCAGTGCTTGATGGAGTTGTGTCTGTCTATACAGTGATATATCTGGATAGTTAACATAACCTCTGCCTGCTAATTATCAAATGGCCAAACATGCAGTAAATTGACATGTGAAGGATGCAGAAATTGTTTATAATAAAATGATAAACAATATGCATTATTTATGTTCACTTTTTTTAGGTGCAAGTTATTACATTTACTAAATGATACCAATAAATAAATAAAACAAACAACAATAGAACATTATGACTAGTGTGCGTTACAAGAGCAATATTTGTATAATGACGGCTTATGACCTGGATATGTAGATTTGTAATCGGGGGAATTCACATGGAGCAAAGGCTGTGTGAAGTCAACCGCTGACCTAGTGACCTGACAAAGTAAAGGGAATAATGAGAAAAATGAACCACGAAGTGTGGTTGAGCGAGAGAGGTCAGTGTTTATTATCTTTCTGAAGTGGATTGGAGGTAGTTTCCTTGAAGTAGTGTGGCCAAGTACCGGTCCCTTTAATGTGAGCAAATAGGCACAGATAAATACGCTCAATTGTTTTGCCTCCTTGTTCCTTCAGGCATTGTGTACTTGCTCTGTGAATCCTGTAGAGCGGTACACTATCAAGACAGGAAGGAAGGGGAGCGCCGCTTGCTGCGGTCCAAACTTAGTCCAGAATTCCTTCCATAAGAGCTGAAACTAAAAACTGCAAGCCAGCTACTACCTGAATGCACTAATATGACCCTTTTACAGTGCTTTTCCTATTCTGGAACGTTAATATAGTGTTTTATGATGTCTTATGCACTGTGTAAAGAGTCATTAAACCATAAACTGTGATCTCAACCGCCAATTGTTTACATAACGTTATTTTTTTCCTGTGCATAATCTGCATAGCTGGAAGATGTGTGTAGTTCAGCAGCGCAGAGTATGACATCGGGCCTAAACCCTCATCAGAAAGGTGTGATTAATATTTTCCACTAATGCATATAAAAGCACGCCCTGGAGAGAGCAATGGAAAGGAAAAGCAAAAGGAGAAATTTTAAAAAGAGAGAGAAGGATTTTGTGGCTTTTAGCCCACAAAATTTGTGTTAGACAAAAGTGTATCTGAAATTCTGGCTGTGGTGCCAAAACCTCTGCTGTTGACATGAAGGTCACAATTCAAGATTACCACAAGTGGTAGTTGTAACTACAATAAGACAAATGTTTCAGGAAGACTTCTTTAGCTGCATTGATAGAAAAATCACAATTATGAACAACAGTGGCTTGTTTCTTTTAAATGAAGCATTCTCATTCTCAGACTTATTTTATATATATACATATACATATATATATATATATAAATTTAAAAAATAAGTCTGAGGATGCTTTTATATATTATTATAAAATAATATCTATCTATATCTATAATAATATAATATAAACAACACGCATGTCTATAAATTACATTTTATAATTTACATTTTAAAAAGTATTTTTAATACTTAATACCCAATACAAGATGTGAAGACAAGATAACCAAATCATCATATTCTCTTTTGGTTTCTCTTTATTTTGATGGTCCTGTTAACCTATTCTGTTGACTATAAGTAACGTGAGCACTGCTGTCTACTAACTGGTGGGGTTAGGGTTAGAATATGTTGACGCATGCAGTTGCAAAGTTACTTATAGTCAGTAGAATGTCTGTTGAGGAGCATCACAATAAAGTAGCAGATATCAAGCAGACAGTCCACTAATACTCTAATGAGAGTTAGTTGACACGTAGTTGCAAAGTTACTTAGTTACTAGAATGATCAAAAGGGACATCAAAATAAAGTGTTAGCTCACTTTTTTTATTTTGAATCAACATTAACCCCCGTTTACACGAAGGGAAGACGCAGATATTTGTCTGCGTTTGCCCTCTCATTTCACATGAAAACCCAGTTATCACAGAAAACGATTATTTCTAAAAACTCCAGCCAAAGTGGATATTTATGATAACACTGGTTATGTGTTGCCATGTCAATTGGGACAAACAGGGTTTTAGGTTCTTAAAAGTCACATTATGTGCTAGAAAATGTGAGTGTCCAAAACAGCATGAATTGTATTGGCAAGTGAATTGACTCTCATTGTTTTTTAAAATGCCTTGTTTAAAATTGTAAGACACCATGTCAAATTAAAAATATGTCAAAAATGTCTCAAGACCCAAGCCGTTTCTCAAAGGAATAACATGTTTTGTATTATATGTGTTTTTATTGTAGGTCCCACAACTAATTTTTTTTGATAGTCAATCATTGCTTTGAATTTTGGAGTGATCTGGACACGCCCATGATAAATACTAGAGCAACATCCCACTCTTCACTCCAGATTAGTCATTTGTTCGCCAAGAAAACAATAATTACAAACAACCAATGGATGTGTGGTGTAATCGAACAACAGTTAAACTATGTGCTACTGTGACAAACCCTTAATAATCCACTTTCAGGAATAAAAATGTGTTTCACAGCTACTGTCCCCAGAGGAACCATGTCAGGCACAAAAGCAGCTCACATCATTGCGGCAAAGCTCTGTTGGAGAAGGCCTGGAATGCACTGCAGGTTGACACAATTTATAAATAACCAGCAGAAAGAGTCAGACACAAAAGCCAGTGCATGTTCAGCCCCTCCACCGAGCAAAGCTGTGTCGGTCTTGCCATACAGCCTTTAACTTGGCTAATGCCAGCAGCTGGCGTTGCCAACAAATCAGAGAATGTCAAGGCAGCCAGGCTGCCAACAAAAGACTGTGTGTGTGTGTGTGTGTGTGTGTGTGTGTGTGTGTGTGTGTGTGTGTGTGTGTGTGTGTGTGTGTGTGTGTGTGTGTGTGTGTGTAGAAGAGCAACAGAGAGGCAGAGCTTGTGAGAGTGGCAGAGGGCATTGCATGCAGCAATAGGAAACAATTTATGAAATAAAGCATAAAATAAAACGTATATTTATGAAATTGCCAGCTTCAAATCTTATCCCTCATTGTGATTGAACACCATCATAGTGGGAGGCAAACAGAAGACTGTGCGTGAAGACAAACGGAAGACTGTGCGTGAGTGAATATATACACAGTATATTATACACAGTGCACCCACATATATTATGTAAACACAAACTTTTATTTTGGATGCGATTAATTGTTTGACAGCCCTTATATATAATAATTATTATTATTTTATATATATATATATATATATATATATTATATATATATATATATATATATATACTATATAAACACTATATATATACATATATATATATATATATATATATATATATATATATATATTATTTTATATAGTGAATATAGTTTATATAGTGAAGTGAATGCTAAAAAAAGTACATAAAGTTTTATACAATGTGTACTTTTGATATCTTTATGTAATTGTTAAATACTTACTTAACAATTACCATTATTAAGTATTATACCTAATACTTAATTAATAAATACTATTATTATAGAAATATCCAGTATAACATACATTATACAATACACTAGCCCCACCATAACAGCGTGTCTAATAATTGTTTTGCTAGAATCAAATAAGCCTCAGGTCACCTCAGACACAAATCACTGCTGCCTGCCTCTCCACTAACACAACACACACACACACACCTTAACCTGCTAGACCACAGTGTGACCAGACAATGAAACACTTTTGGATTGGGGGAATGATAGTACAGAGTAGGTAGTTACATTTCATTTGTTACAGTGCAGAAAAATAGATTGCAAAGTTGGATCAGAAAGGAAACATGATACAGTTTGCCAGAACCGCTGCCTTCATAAATCAGCCAGAGATGAAAGAAGAATCAGTGACTAATGGTGTGTTCACACTTGTAGTTCGGTTCCCTTGGTTCGGACCAAAAATGAATAATGATACATTTAGTCCTGGTTCGCTTGGTGTTCACACACACTTTCTTTAGACCGAAACACAAACAGCTTTTATGATGTACATTTTGCAAAGGAAATAAAACATCTAAAACAATGCTGTGTGCTGGGTAAAACACGCTCATTGTGTCAAGCTGTCAAAACAGTGGCAGTAATTCATCCAGATTCCACACAAACGAAGATCTTCTTTAATGAACAAAGTAATGTAGCTCATATGATGAGAAAAATCAGCTACTCTGTACTTTTTAGTCGTATCTTGTGACGTCACATCCGGTTTTTGGCTCATTTACATCTTTGGTCCGTCTTGCGTTCATATTTCATTTGAACCACACTGAGAGTTCGTTTGGTGCGCACAGGGTTCGGATTCGAGCGATCGCACCAAAGTTCGTTTTAATCTAAACAAACCTGCCAAATGTGAACTTGAAGTGTGAACCAAGTGTGTAGAGTTTGATTCGCAAACAAATTCATTCTTTGTAATTAATTAGTTAAAAACTGCATAAAGCAGTGACCATTTGTTTTCATTGCTGTATTATAAGCTTTCATTAAAAGTTAGCATTTACAAACAGCCAATCAGGACAGTCATGAGTGTAGAATCAGCTTCCATTTGGTTTTAATTATTATAAAACTTCCAAATCTGTCCAAAGGCATGTCTTGTACATTACATCCAGGTCTTATTTGTATCAGCCTAATCTGCTTCAAGCGGCTCTAATTAAATGCTGTTCCACATTAACAGGATTGAGTGAACTTGCCATTTCCTGTCCGCTGCCCCATCAAGCTTTTGAATGGCGTTTACTGTAATGCAGACAAGCAGCCGCAAGATGAAATGTTTCCTTCAATACATATGTGCCGCCAGACAGAAGTGAAACTGACATTTGTATGTACACGGAGGCTGGCTTTACATTGTTCCGAGGGATTTGTGGGACACGCTGGAGCAAGAGGGGGAAGGGGCTAATTTTACACTAACACAAAAGAAGGAACGATTACGTTTCAAGTAGTCTTGAGCCTTGAGATGAGTGTGAACGTGCTATGGCTGGTTTTTTTTGTTCAGTTAAAGGAACATCCTGTTCAAACCTTTCAACGTGAAGACTATAACAAGTACCTCACAGCTCACTTGTGTTTATGCTACAGTTCAACAAACCAAGACTTCCATGGGAAATTTGGCCTGAGATTCAAAGAGTGAGTATATCTCAGAACATTAGTATCGTGTTTTTGTTTTATTTTATTCGTTCCAGCCCAGCAAACGCAGCCAATTGTCATCCTCTGCTCTCTTGTTTGTATGTCGTTTATCTCAGCCAACAAGACAGCTGAAAAGCATGTGCCTTTTCTTTCTTTTTTTTTACTTTCAACCAGTACAATGTTCACTTGTGTTACATTGTTCTCTTGAATGAATCTGGGTGGTCTTGTTCATTCTATGGGGCAGCGGCTAATGGGTCGATCTGGACTGGTTCAGCTCAAACCAGACTTCACAAGAGACTCTTTAGGGGTTTTGCTTCCATCAGCCAAGTTTCCTTGAAAATAGAAAGCCCTCACTGAAAAAACAAAACACTCAATGTTACCATTATCTCTGTAATGAGCTCAAAGACAATGCAAATGGCCAGGCAGTTTAATTAAGAAAGTCAGACGATTGCACATGCCCAACAACAAAGACAATTTGCAAAGGACCATTGCAGGCATGTACAGAATACATGCAGGCTATATCGTCATGATCTCTGATTGAGCTTTCCCACAAATGAATGGCTCACTGGCTCAAGTCCATCAATTCCAGGGCTCAACATTAAGGCTTGTCCGGGACAAGTGGATTTTTTAAAGGACAAGTAGAAGACAAAATCAGTTGTCCGACCGGACAAGTTAAATTTCAAACAAAATAAAATGCCATGTTACTTCACGTTATGTGCCACTCGTTACGTCTATTTTACAGATTGAATTTTACCGATTTGAAACGAACACATTTTTCGCGCGGCCTGTGAATGTCCTGAATGTGAATCACAGGAAGACTGTGATGTGAATCGCCAGAAGTTCTCTTTCGCGCTTGAACGAACATCAACAACACACACAAGCCAAAATGTCATTTGTCGAGTATCTTCATAACATAAGAGCAGTCTTATGATGGACACAAAGAGTTGTGACTCGTGAGAGAATGAGGCGCGAGTGATATCCGCGTCCCTGTCCACAGCAGCTGCTCTTAAAGGGCCAGCTACCAGTAAAGCGTTCTGTCAGTAAAGTTAATGAAAGAACAAAGGGAACAGAGAAAATTACGCACTGCTCTTGACTAAAGAACTTGCGTAGCTTCAATAAGTAGTAGTGTATATATAATTTATAATTTATGCAGCGCAGACTGTTTGATAACTTTATTCAATTTCTGTATATGTCCAACCTGTTAGACAGTTGATTTTTATCCAGACATCAATGGCTTATTGATCATTATAGGTATTATCAATCATTTAGCTGTTATTGCTAATTTCAGAATTATCACTAATCTGTGTGTGCATTTGGTTTAGAACCAAACAAGTTGACTCAAGAAAACATCTGTTTATTATATCGCAATCGCATATCACAACTGCAATATTGACCACAAATAATCGCAATATGACATTTTCCCCAAATTCGTGCAGCCCTAGATAAAATTATAAATCTTTACCTGGACAAGTGACTTTTGTGCATAGACAAGTGAAACATAAATTTACTTGTCCGAAGGACAAGTGCCTCAAAAAGTTAATGTCAAGCCCTGAATTCTCATTTGTGTTTTTCTTTGTTTGCCTGTACTGTAGGTCAACCATTCTTCCTCAATGTTCTTCTTTACCTGAGCACCAATCTCTCAACATAAATGACTCCTTACTCCTTCACCCCATTGTTGAATCCCATCCAATAAACCACTGATTTCCTCAGAGACTGCATCCTCTATATCAAGCATTAGAGCAGCTTTTAGGTGGCAACAGCTGAGCCACCCAACAACTCGTTTTGTATCTATCATTCAAAAGCAAGCCTTCTACAGTATGTCTGCCTAGTCACACTCACAATACACACAGACTAATGATTCCTAACAAAGAAAATGGGGCAGACCGACCTCAAACCGATGGAGGTATTTTTATTTTTTTGGTCTCTAGGGATCGACAGGATGTTTGCAAACTGTCGTCATCTTCTGTAAATCCTTTGTGCAATCATGAACAGAGGAACCAGGAGGCATTGGTCAGCCCAATGAAAAAAGTTCAGATGAGTCATCCTGATTCATTTAAACAGGCATTGTATGCAGCTAGGCTGCTAAGTTAACTAACAGGACAATGATACGCAAAATAAAAGCATTCAGAGTTTTCCTCCTCAACTAATTTTTCACTAGCAAATGTGCAACACAATAAATTCGTTTTCTGTCTGTCTAAATTACAACCATATGAGATCCAATTCATATTTTCAGGGAGTTTGTGATTATCATAAGGGATATTAGCTCTGTTCTCAGATAACCCAAGACTTCTTTCCCCCACCCTACACAAACAGACACCCAGCCAAAACACAATCTTCTCCAAATTAAAACCGTAGCTCGCTTGGAGCTTTTGCTTACCATACAAGATGAATCCTCTCCTTTCCTGGGCCTTTCAGTATCCCTGTGGCTTTATATTGGAGAGATGGGCCAAAGAGAAAGTCATTGGAGTTGTAATGCAATTATTTTGGTCTTTAATAACCAGCATTCCTACACTGAAGTCTGAGGGATTGTGGTTTCTGTTAGAATGACGCTGTGGGCTATTTTACGTCATGAAAGCAGGACAAGAAACAATACACTGATGGTTAGGCTAGGGAAACCTTATAAAATGGTAGTACTTTGTCTCAATTCAACATCTCAAATAACCTGAATCATTCTGCCAGGTCACAATTTCAACACATACCCACAGGCTAACATTACATCCTTTCCCAGCCAGAAGAAAATCTACACCGCGAGCAGTCGAGCACCCAAGTTCTTTCTTCTTCAGGCTCGATGGCTACATTTCTTGCAACACACCAACATCAGCTCAGCAAGCAATCAATAGCATGTAATTATAATAACAGGCTCTCACTCTCCTATGATGTAAACCAATCAGCCTGTTGTAAAAAAAAAAACTTTGTTTGAAGCAGATTAATTCAGAAACACCAAACAACCTCACCAGCATGTAAGCATACAAAGGCTTGTTCATTTCAACAGTCGCAATGATGTAAAATCACAATATAAACAGCAAAGTTACTTGAGAGGCACTCCACAAGATAATATGACTTGTTTTTGGAGTAGGCTATGTCTCTTTAAGTGTATTTTGTCTTAAAAAACCTGTCAAAATCAGGGAGTGCAGGAAGACAAAATACAATTGAAGAAAGATGCATGAAAACAAATCTGCTTTTATCTTCGCATTCAACTCTTTCCCCACCATTTACGGAATGTTCTATTCATTTTCCAAAAACGCTGCACTGGGAAAGAGTTAATACTTTATATCAGGGGATGCCCAATCCATCTGTTGGCCTAGTATTTGCAAGGTTCCACATGTCAGCTCTAGTAGATTCAGCATATTGACGTCGGAGCCATCTGTGAGAAAAATGACAGTACTCTAATTGGCAGTTCATTTTGGAAAGAAGAAAGTGATTAGCATGATTGATATTCAAAATGGTAAGCAAGCCGCTCCTTTGGTTACGGTTTGTATATCTGCAAACCTCGTTTCAGTTTTCCTTTTTGAGTGAAGAGTATAGACTTTTGATTAGGGTTTAACATTTCATCGATATGAGTCAATGCATCAATCAAACATCTAATGATATGATGCATCGATGCCACACATAAAATATTGATATAGGTTCAACTATTATATCTTCTTCATGGCGTGAAATGAAAATAAAAGTTGAAACTTTTTTACAGAACCTTACTAAAGCAGGATGTTAGTGAGTGAAAAAAAACACCAGTATTGCATCTGAATCACTAACAACAAACTTCTGTCAGCGTCCATGTCAGCTGAGGAGATTAACATTACAAAGATTAACCGAGTGATTTATTATGTATCATAGCAATTACTTGGCTTTAACTCTGAAAACATTTTTTTTTACAAATATTATTACTTAAACCCAGCTGCAGTTTGATTGCTATTACTTCAACTGCACAATAAATAAATTAAAAAACGAAGAACAGAGTTATCAGTTTTTGCAAATTAACTCTTCTGTTGTAAATATCCCAATTGGGAGAGGGAACTCAAAAAGTTCAATTAAACGTTAATTTTACATATTTTGGTTGCATTTGTGAGTTAATAAAAACTTTACTGGTTGTGTAAACTTGGCACATAATATCTAAATATCGATAAATCAAACGATATAGCCCTGAATCTTATTGTAGAATTTTTTAAGCGATGTCAGGGGACGTGACTTCTTGTTGACGTTTAAAGTATTTTCAAACAAAACGGAGGCTAGATAGACCCTCCCTCCTCCTCATCTGTACACTGACCTCTCCCAAACCCCACCCCCAGGACCATCTTGTCAGTTATTGGCTGGAACACTTTGTCATGTTTCGTGGAGTGGGTTGCCTGCATAGATCGCTGGCTGAGAGAATCAGATTCGTATCATATCATGATGAACTGTCCGATTTACACTCCTACTGCTGATATAGACAGTGATTTTACACACCGGTGCAAAACTGTAGTCAGTATGGTGCTAGTTCTTTGACGTCGGCTTGGTGTGTCATGGCCTATACCCATAAAGGTACAAATTTGTATCTTATTTAGGCCAACCAAAAGGTGCATTGTAGTACTTAAGGTTTCTATTACCTATTAGAACTAGAAACTCTTTAGGGGTGGATAAGGTACAGATGTGTTCCTTTAAGGGTACTGCCCCAGTGCCAAGCTGTTATCCCCTAAAAAGGAAACATTTTGGCACATTTTCTTCTGCGAGTGTAACTATATGACAAGTCACGCAAAAACTGAACATTTTTTGCTGTGTGAACAAACTTTTATCCCGCTAGAATGTTCCATTTTTGCAGGATAAAAATTTCAATATGGAACAACATCTAAGTAGAAGTGACATATATAACCAGAACTAGAAACGCCTATTGGCGACCTCTCAGCAGTGATGGGCAATGTGCAGTAAAATATTTCCTGGCTGCGAGATCAGTGCTTCAAACCTGCTGGTCTTGAAGCAGGAACCAGTAAAGCCAAGCCAACAATACCCTCACCACAACATTTTTAAAACAGTGACGTAATTTGGCTAGACAATCACAAAAATAAAGCTAGATGGCAAAAAGCTAGATCGCTTCCAAATCAAGTAAACCACAGCTAGCCTGTGACGGGCATTTCGGTTGACAGACAGCCCGTTCCTAGCTACAGAAAACAAAGCCCATAAAACATTCTACTACTGAGTTATGCCAGCTTTACCAAGGTCCAGCACGCAATGTTTTACCATGCTGTCATGACATTGGCACTTCCACTGCAGTCTTTTTACCAGTTCAACTGAGTACCTTCATCTTCAAAACCAACTATTCAAGCAGCCAATCAGGATAGACATCCCACCCGTTCCTTTCAACCCTCCAATTCCCATAACCCCCTGCCTCTGGCCTTGATCTTCAATTATCAGCACCAACTCTCCATTTTCACAAAAGGGCGATTTAACGCTTAAGCCCCATTCACACCGCCAGCGACACGCAGCGACAAAACGACAATATCCCATTCATTTCAATGGAGTGCTGGCGACATCCGGCGACACGAGCGACAGTGACCATTGGCGACAGAATGTGGGCGTGTCAAGCGACAAGAGACAAAAGTTGAGAATTTTCAACTTTATGCAAATCAGAAGCGATTTTCGCGAGCGACAACCAATAGGAACGAAGACTTTCAGTGGAGCTCACATCACCATCTCGAGTGCAGGCAAGACAGAAAGAAAGATTTAAGGACTATTTCACTGTTCATACATGGATAATAAAATGATGCATGGAAAAGAAACTGTCGACAGTCTCAGTGAGTTTAATTCATACATTTAACGTTTTAGCTTAGCTAAATGTGCACGTTTAGCACTGCTGCTGTTCATTTTACAATTTCCCCTGCATTACGTTGACTATTAGGCACAAGAAAATTGATTATTTGTCAAACTCGAATGACGTTTTTATAATTTGTGCCAGTATGAGTGAGTTTAATTTGTTCATTGATCAATCGTTGATCTAATAAATGATTTAATCCACTGAACACTGCTGTGGTAATATAAAAACACTCTCCCAACAGCATACGGTTTATTTTTAGCCTTAAAAGTAATTTAATCCCTGTCGAATTAAAATTATATAGTTGTATATCACTTGTGATGGTTTTTCGTATAGATATGGCCAGACGTGCAGTCTACCAATAACAGCAGAGCGACAGCACTACGAACACCCACAAGCGACAGCACAGCACAGAGCCTAGCGACACACAGCGACAAAAATCGCTGGCGGTGTGAACGGGGCTTTAGAAAGGTTGATGATTGAATAATTAGATTTTTAATGAAGTCTGAAAACAGCCTGACTAACAGGTAAATGCAGAGAGAACGGAAAAAGTGAGAGAGCAATCTGCCCGTGTCCAGAAGGCGAGATTAATCCTTGACACCTGTCAAAGTGCTCAGACAGCGCAGACTCCCGTGGTTCATTAAAGGCTACAGTTGCACATAAAGGCTTAACCCAAGAGCCACTGCTTTGAGACGGACCTCTCAGCCCAGGGGGAGGTAATCCATGCACAACTGAAGATACACTCTTACGTTCAATAACACATCTGTCTGAGCTGCAAGCAGATCAAACCTCACACTTACAGCTCTCTTTAGCGGACTCTGCGGGGTGCTCAGTCAAACAGTAACCAGAAGGTTAAGCAAAGCATTTTAATGCAGGACAAGTAAGCTGTACTGAAACATTTGAGAATTATATTTAGAGTTCATTTATGCACACTGGAGGGTGACTTCTGCTTTGGGGGGAAGAGAAGATAATGCGCATAAAAGCACAGAGAATGCCAGCGGGTTGCATCGAATCTTGCTCAGAGATGCCGTGGTCCCCCACCGAGAGTTGTGGAACACATCTTGAATTCTGCCCAACATTCCTAGTGTCTTTCCCCCAAAACTGCAAAGCAACAGACCAACTGACTTGCTGCTTGGATCAATAAACTGGCAAGATTTAATTGTTTCCACACACTAGAGTTCCACTTCCAGTCAATTGTGCACCTCCCCCAGCTTTGAACTTGACTTGACATGCAGCCAAATGCACAGAATGAAGCAGCCAAAATGTGAAATCAAGGTCACTTTGCCTGGTCACAAACACAGGTATCCATTCGGGTTGACAGGATTGCAGGGGGCCTGGACTTTAGAAGGGATTTAGTGGTAGATGAATGAGACAGAAGAAGAGGGGATTATGGGGGCCGGTCGTGAGGGACTATTGTTCGAGCCTGAGAAAGTGTGTAATGGTTGCATGGTTGCATTCAGAGCAAAAGGGAGCAGCGACTCCTCAAAGCGACGGGGAACCTTCCAGCAATGAAGAGTGGGTTAGCGGAGTCTTGCTGAGCCCTCTCAACAGTCTATTAAACGTCCAGGACACTTCCCTTTCACGAGAATTAGACCAATGTGGTGAAAATGACTTTGTTGGAAACGTTGGATTCGGATTTTGGTTTCTGGCTAAAAGGCGGTCCTAAAAGGCAAACTTGATCGTTTCACAGACTTACGGTGGGCACTTCAAAAGACCACAGCATGCCCCGTGTGTCATTTATGATTCTGAAGGGTGTTCAAGGTGCAGCCAATTGTAGCTCTTTTGCCGAGCCTAAATTGATGCAGACTTCCACCAGACGGTCTATATGGCATTACATCACCAAAGTGCGAGAACCCAAGGTCTTAGGGCAACATTCGGGACAGGGCCCTGGACCAGAGAACAGCAATGGTAAACGGCTTCTCACAGGGGAAACTGCTGCAAGGAGCTACTAAGAAGCAAATCCTTCCAGCCTGTGAATGCAATTATCTCACAGGCCTTGAGCTCCTTCCACCAACAGCAAATATATGTTGTCATCATAATCATACCAGTATTTTTACAAGGAAACACAGCTAATCCATCTTGTCATTCTGGAATGTGTCTAGACCAGCAAGAAGGTGGAAACAGGACTGGCTAATCAAATTCATTGTTAACTATTCTCAGTAAAATAGTTGCATACCTAATGTCTATAATATATGTATATATGGCAACAAGAAAAGGAAACAATTAGAAAATGAAGAGAGCAAGTAATGGGAAAGAGAGGCCACCATCAACTCTTTTGTTTCCATGCTAAATGAGACACTCTTGTAAGGCTGAACAGTGGGCAAGGGAGGAGAAACAAAGCATGTGTTCAGGTCTCCCCCTTTGGCCTTTTCACCTCACTCTGGCATAGTACATTTTTAAGCGGCTCTCTCCACACTTAAGTGTCTGTTCTCACTCTTGGATATTCACCCCTGCAGTGCAGATCATTAAACTTTAACAGTATTTTTGTTTCAAATGCCACAGACCCTCAGGTACCACTCCTGAGAACGAGAACCTCTGACCTGTTTCTTTGCAAAACAAAATGCAGACAGGAGAAAAACAAAACAGATTTAACATGCAAATGCCTAAACGCGGTTTAAGTGCTACGGTGGAGGGGAAGATCTTCAGTTATGACAAGATTATAACGACTTCAGAAGACTGAATTAGACCAATAAATGAATACTTTTTTTGTGTTGTGACGGTGAGGATATTTTCTCACCGGTTAATCGACGTGTGACAACACCGGTAATACCGGTGTCTCACCGGCGGGCTTTGAATCGCTAATTTAAAGGCAAACGTAAAATGCGCACGTTTTCACGGGCATACCTAACGGTGCGGTAGTGCGGGAAAGAACTGTTTTGTTATTGTGCCCTGAATATGCGACTAGTTTGAAATACGAAACTAACTTTCACTTTTAAATTAGCGTCAATTCATCCTTCGCTTGGAGTTTGATTGACAGACATGATCTGACAGGATCAGTCAGAAAGCAGTCAGGAGTAGATTAACGTCGGCGGGCTTTATCAGGCAATCTGCCACGACACATTAAAAAGCCACAAAACGGTAGGCCTATTTATTGTTTGATTTTCTCTGACTGACTACATTTGAAAGTTGAGACTGTTTCATATTAAATATTACCTGCTCGGTCCTGTCTGTCAACGCGTTGTCAGTGTCCTATTTTTCACTGCTTGAGAACATGGGTTGAATCCGAAATCGCCCCCAAAACCCTCATTTACTAGGCCTATTCCCTACATTAGTCCACTAATACTGTTCACTTGAAGGAGTGAATGAGAAAGAGTAAACGAGTGAGCGAATTCGGACAGCCGTTGCTGATAGAGACGCGATCTGACACGCGTCCCATTTTCTCACAAATCTCTACGTTCGTCTAAGACTGCTCTTATGGACATTTTGGCATAATTTGTGTGTTATGGTTTGTTCAAGCCCAAAAGAAAACTCGATACCGAAGCGCGTCTTTTCTGTGGGTCGTATGTGTGTGTTAATAGGCAGGATTTAACGACTACTGCGTAATTGCGTTCAATATTTTTAAGGCTTTAAACTTTTTTTTTTTCACATGCCAACCGCGGTGGGCATGTCATGAAACCTGTGTTGTGACTGAAAACCGGTAACATCTGACTACCGTGGCAAGCCTAGTTCCACAGACCTCAAAAAGTCAATAACATAATGGTTATTAAAAAAAAATCATATTTAGGTGAGCTATCCCTTTAAAAGTCTCAGTCCCCAAGTCTAATGTTGATTTTTTTTGCCTTTCTTCCTTGTAGTTCACACAATGCAAACCCAGACCACAACCCAAATTCCACCACTTAGTGTAAACCTCAACCCAAAACCAATCTACTCTTTTTGAGAAAACCCTCTCCGTCCCACCAGTGGAGTGGCTGGTGAGGTTTAACTGAAAATAACCTTCAGAATAACACAGCTGCTTATTCCCATGCAAATCAAAAGATGAGCCACCAAAGCAAACCACTATGAATACATATTTCATGTAGTAATTACAATTATGGCTAACAACAGAATGTTAATAGGTGGAATTAACATGCTATATTATGAAATGCAGTGACTGCAATTTAAAGATCAAAGTTTGAGACAGTTCTTTGGAAAGGTCTTTTAATCTTGCTTCCCCTCTCAGCCCGGCCTTCAAGCTGTGATGACTTGAGACTGGATCAGTCAGTCTTATAATTTTCCCATAGATGCCTGCTGCATTAACTGGAGTTATGAGGCAATGGCAGACCAATTAAAAATAATATTCTAGTCTCGGCAGCTCGCCTTTCAAGGCCAAATTCACTCATGGGTATATCTTCAAAAAAAAAAGGAGGGGGATAAACCTGAATTGGAACAGGAAGAGAGAAAGCAATGGCACAGCAAGAGCCTGGAAACCAAAACAATACCACTGAAACTTTTATTGTTGAGTTCACCGCCGGAGGAAACAGAACAGGCAACACCTGCAGTTTTTGGTGTGAAAGATCAAACTGGCACAAGTGGGCTGTTTCATGTGACATACTTCCAGAATTGTGATATTTTGCGTATAAATATTAAATAATTATATCTAAACACATTATATTATGGTTAGCCTAATCTGCATTGCACAGATTACAGAATTATTTGTTATAAATCATTTTAACTTTTGGTTGTTGTAAAACAAATACAATTATTTGGTCCCAGTTTATATTAAGTTGCTTTAAGAACTATGTACTTACATTGAAACGAATAATTTGATACAATGGATTTATTGTGTACATACATGTTATTACATTGTACTTATATTTTTAAAATACCAGCATGTAATTACAGCTGTAACTACTTTATGTAATTACATCTGTAATTACACAGCTGACCCATCCCTTACCCTTAAACCTACCCATACCACCACACCTGTCCCTAACCTTACCCTCAATAGCAGCAAAAGTGTTTTACAATACAACATGAGCACAATAAGTACATTATACTTATTTTTCAATGTAAGTACATAGTAAAGCCACTTAATATAAAGTGGGACCAATTATTTATTAATAAATTGTATGAATTTAATGGTGTGTATTAAAGATGATTAAAAATAGATGGATATACTGTCACTGTGTTATAAATTAGCTCATACCGGTGATGCTACCTATTCCCAGGAAAATCAAAAACGCAGGAAAAGTACTTAAGTCCTTCTAAAAAAAACTGATTGACAAAACAACATTTCACTGTTATCCACAAAATGGGCCACAAAAGGCAGTTTTCCGCATATGTCTGTCCCGTCACTTACATAAACTTTACTTTTTCACTTTAGAAGCATTCCATGAATTGAAGCCAAGCCAGATATTTAGTTTGGCTGTGCTCATCATAGCTGGGGGACAACAGACAGAATAAAATGAATCAAGGCAGGATGAAGAATGGCCGGTCATTCACTCGCCGGGGTGCCTTTGTTATAATCTACACACTGCCTCCTACACCCCCCTCTGTGGACGATAGACTCTACTTCTCATATCCAAATTTGCACAAAAAGCACCATTCAATTGTGTGCATGAAAACATTTGCAGCAAACTTTCAAAATGGAGAATTATAGATGTTTATTGAAATCAACATAGCCAAACTCCCTAATTTGTCACTGTAATACATAGAGCTGCACGATTAGCAATCGTTAAAAGGTAGAAATCTCCGTAATCTCCGATGGAAATCTCCGGTAGAAATCGTTAAAATCTCTGTTGGAAACAAAAAAATCGTGATTCTAGATATACAGTAGTCTACTGTTAAAAGCTATGCCACTAAAAAATAAAGGCTAAAATTTATATGAATGTAGTCTGGATATATCATTTACCCTTAGTAAATGACTGATGGACTAGTTAGTAAGTTTACATCCTGATCCATTCATAGAACAAACTATAATGCTCAGAAAAACAAATCCCAACTTTAAGGAACATAAATATGAGAATTTATCTTCTCTTTTTTAAAAAACATCTTAAACAATCAATTAGCTTATGAAAGCAGATGATACATTGTGGGTTTTTCTGGCGCTCTGTGCTTCCAGTACTAACTTACACATCCCTCCTCAGCAGACTTGAGCAATTCGGGTCCGTGGTCAAGTTTACAATCCTGACCAATGCAATATTTCATCTAACAGAGCTTTGCAGGAATAAAAAAGCAGGAGGTGAGCACCTGGATGTGAGTCTATAACTAAATAAGACTGCAGCTAAATGTACAACAGTTTGGCGCCTTGTTCCCATTTAATATGATTTCTGCAGTATTCATCCTACTCAGCAGCAGAGGAACATAAACAGACACTGATGAGTGTATCAAGCTGTAATTAGCGTTAAGGGGATTATGGGTTATTAAAGTGAGGATTTGAGGTATTTTCCAAATACACGTCCACCCTCCCCGCAAAGAGCCACCCACACACTGAAGCAACCTTCTGAGCACATCGATTACACTGAGATCTTCTAGAGGAGCTTGAGTCACTGCAGGTCATTCGAGGTTAATAGTCCTCGCTCAGTAATAAGGATGTGGAGTGTAGACGATGCCTCGTTTCTGTAACCCGTACCCTCCAGGCAGCCAGCGTTCTCCATGGGATATCCCTGACTAAGTTTCTGTGACAAAAAATGGTCAAATTGTTTGGTCTGCAGGGCCTTGGAGGTTTGGCCTAAATGAAAGGACAGTAAAACATCGTTCACACACCCGCATAAATACTAGGGGATGCAACGGTACACGGTAAAATACCGGACCGTTCGGTCCGCCCTGCACGGGACAATCTACCCTCGTGTCCCGCGGACTTCGGTTTTGCCATAGAGTTCGCGCTGATCCTTTATACCTGTATTTTCCTCACTATATAATTATAATCCGGAGCGCCTGATAATGTATTAGTTAACAACGCTCCGCGTTACTAAATTCGCCCGCGAACTTGCGCTCGTGTCCATCTTATGCCCGCTTTGTCACACGGCCAGTTCAACCTCGTATAAATCAGGTTATGTGTGTCTCCCGCTCACGAGCGCTCACTCTTAACAGACACGCTGTCCAGAATGCGCGTCAAAGAATGTTCATAAAGCGCTCCCCGTTCACAGTAACCAGGTCCTCTCATTCAAAACAGCCAGCCTGTGCTATCATCGAGCCGCCGCACATTAAATATGCGAATGTAACTTGCCCGCTCCAGCGCGCTCAAGCTTACTAAATATAAACGCCTTACCACCGGCGTCGCGCACGCGCTATTTTCCCAGCACATCTTTGGATGCATAACGCAAACCCAGTCAAACGTTTGACTGCAGTATCTTATGCGCCTCATAATCCGGTTGATATAGACTCATCTTTTTGCACAAGAATCTCTCAATAGTGGATGAGTAAATAACATTGCACTTGTATCCTGAATGCAGTATTTTTTTATTATTATTTTGCTCTGCTTTTTTTATTCAAACCACAAGCTAATTTATGTTTGTTAAAGGTAAAAGTGCACTTTTTCTTTCACATTGATCACTTCATATACCAGTTATCAAGGTTTGGAATTGGGATCCACTTGAATATTCTAAAGTGTGTTTGTTTGCATTTTGTATTTCATAAGTGGTAGTTGAAGAGGTTGTATTACTTAGTGTTGTTCAGTACAGACTAGTACAATGTTAATTTATTCCATACACATTGATGTTCTTCCTACTGTGTCATTCTGTTTATGCTCATAAGAAAAATAAAACATATTTTTGGGATGAAACAGCAGTCTCTTACTGCACAAAACATGTACCGAAACCGTGGCCCAAAAACCGAGGTACGGACCGTACCGTGGGCTATCTGTACCGTTGCACCCCTAATAAATACACCGTCGAAGCGCCATCTTAACTATGCCAAACCTAATGGCGGCAGTGTAGGGAGAAGGATAAAGCCATGCAAGCCAATCAGAATTCTCAAAATCAACAAGAGAGAACCTAAAACTCTGTTTCGCCCAGTTAACGCGACAACACATAACCGCCGTTTTCAGAAATCTCCACTTTGGCTGGAGTTTTTAGCGGGTAGTAAAATCTCCACTTTTAGCGTAGTGTAGTATGCACTGGACATTTTTTAACCCAACATTTGGGTTTGTCCATATTTGACCCAAAGTTGGGTTGAAACAACCCAACATTTTTTAGAGTGTAGGTCCGCATCCGAGTGCGATTGTTGTATTCACACCTGCCGCAAAAGATTCGCACCGAAGGGGGAAAGTAACTTGAATTCGATTCAATTGAACCAAACAAGACAGGTGTGACCCTTAGTTTCAGTAATTTTTGTACAACTAACTGTTTCAGTTAGTTGCCAAGGCACCATTATTCATGTAATATTCATATATTTTTTCAGCTTCACAATCTTATTGCAACATCCAACATGGTTGTGGATTTTCAAATTGCTCAGGTATCAAACTAATCAATTATTTATATTTTTTCTGTGGATAGTAAAATGCATTTACAGCTTTCATATTTAAGGGTTTATTAACTTTTTTTTATTTAATCATCGTTTACTCACTTTTCTGTCATTTTAGGACACATTTTGAAGAATGTTTAAGCTTAAATTAATTTATAAGTGTTCCAATTTGGGTGAACTATTTAACAATTCTCACTGTACCGCCCCTTCAGAAATAACACTTTCCGTCTAAACATCAGTCATTGCTTCCTTATGAACATCTTTTCCTAGGTGGTTTTCAATCCCACCAGCAGCTGTTGCTCATAATATACTGTTACAGCCTCAAGCAAACCCTCCTATGTCCTATTAGAGGCAGAAGAGGCAAAGCGGCACTTGGCAGTCAAACAGGCGGCCCTTACACATGGCCTCCACTTCTATAAACAAACAAGCTGCACATTCACCCCATCCAGAGTCGAATCTCCGCTCCATCAGCAGCTAGTGATGCATGCAGAAACAAAATGGAATGGGGAATAAGAAGCACCCAAGGTAGAGAGGCAAAAGCAGCATCCAGGGCCAAACGGCCTGGTCCGCGGGGCTTTTTAAAGCTGCAGAAATGAACAGGTGGTGATGGATACGCTTACCTGTACTGGGTTGAGGAGCTGCAGGATTAAAATGAGGCCTGCTGCTGCCCTGCTTAACTTATAATTCTGCTGACTGACGTTTACAAGTGAGCAATGGCAGGTTCACAACATACTTGTATCACCTGATTTACAATAACGACACTTAGATGCAGTCAGTTCTGAATATAGACCTAGACATATAACAAATCCATATAAAAAGTTTTAGCAAGACAGATTAGATACATAAATAGATCAAGAGATGACTCAAGATCCCAGATAATGAGATCTACATCGATTTAGATAGACTGACAGATGAACAGCTTTAGATATAAATAATTTAAGACGATCAGATCTAGACAAAAAGACTTGCACAAACATTTTGTACAGACTGTGGGTTGTGCCGATAGACGATATTGTGTATCGAAGAGATTCCATCAAAAGCTTCAGCCAATAAGAACACTCATAAGCCACATGTTCACACAAAACATCACATGAAGGCAAATGATACAAGACAAAACAGGTGTGTCAGGGCTTTGTCACAAAACCAAGAAATAAACTAGACAGAAGTACGCATGGGCAATGATTAATCGCGATTAATCACATCCAAAATAAAAGTTTGTGTTTACATAATATATGTGTGTGTAGTGTGTATAATTAATTTGAATAGTTTGAATTTGAAAATATTTGCATGTATATACTTTATATATATTTATACATAATTAATATTATATATAAATATAAATATTTAATATATTTATAACACATTTTTCTTAAATATATACATGCCTGTGTGGTTATTCATATATACAAATTAATTATACACACTACACACACATATATTATATAAACACAAACTTTTATTTCATATGTGATTAATCGCGTATTAATCGTTGCTATGGTTGGGTATCGAGAATCGAGTATCCAATTGGAATCGGGACTAACTTTTAATTTTTCCCTTAAAATTGCTCAAAAGTTCAAATTTCGATTCCTAAGTTTCGATATTCACAGTCTGCCGACCGAAAGAAGAAACCGCTGAACAACATGAATAAGCGTCTACCGGAAGTTTTGGCATAACCGCGAGTCGAACATGAGAGTAGCTTACGTCGGCGGTCCAAAGTGTGGCTTCACTTTTCTAAAAATAACGAAATCTCTGCAAAATTTGTGACAAAAGGAGTATTTGTGACAGAAGGAGTATTTCCTTCAGAAAGACTGTTGGTTAGCAAGGTTAGCTGAACTTTTTTGACCCTGCCTCTTAAAAGAACGGAATCGAGAAACGTTAGGAACCGGAATCGAAACAAGGAATCGGAATCAGAATCGTTTAAATTCAAACGATACCCAACCTAAGTCGTTGCCCATACCCACCAGAAGTAACAACACCCTGACAGTGATTATGATTTTTGCCATAAACTTCCCTATTTAGAAGTACTAGAAACAGAAAATAATAATAGTAATATGCATTCTAATAAGTAACTAGTTAATTGTGAGAACTGGACCCAAAACTAAAGTGTAACCAAAAATTTTATAATAACAACAATCTATTATAGGTCAGATACAGATTAGACAGACATACAGATGTAGATAGATCAGATAATAAACTAAGCAAATAAAGATTACCACACTGAGGCCCATTCTTAAAAAATAAATAAAAAAGGTCAATAGAAGCCAACAAAGTTTAACCATGATAAACAATATAACATCCACTTCAGCATATCTTCTTCTAGAATCGACATCTGGCTTAATGTCTAACCTGGACCAACAACGCTAAATGCGGAAATGGGACATTATACGCTTTTTTCGCAGCAGTAATCTCACAGGCAGTATGAAGCGTCTCTAATTGTCCGGACACATCTATCAAAAACGCTCTCTAAAGATGCGACCTTTCGTGCTTGTACAAGCGCCTTAAGCTGATAAACCCTTTCATTTCATCCAGCCTGGGATCTCGAGATCAATTCCCCCTCAGTTTCAAAAGCTGCAGAGAAAATGATTGATCAAAACAGCTATTACGGCCATCCGCAAAGTCACACAGACTCCCCACTGTTTCCTCTCAGCGGGAGGCGACCGCCGACCGTCTGTCTCTGCGCTCATGGAAAAAGCATGCGATTCTTTCGCTTCATTTACAACAAGAACGAGCTATTACACACAATTCATGCGAAATAATTGCCGCCGTTGGAATACCAGATTAATCTATTTTATACCATATAGGCTACCAAAAGTCAGAACTGAAACGATGAAATACCAGAAAATGCATTACAATGGGATTAGAGAATTAATTTCAGAAAAAGCAAGATCTCCCACTTTAAGGGAAATGAACACTATATCATCACATGACAATTTGTGATGGGATCACTAGTGATATATTGCTGTAAACTGGGCCTATATGATTTAGTCCGATTCATAATCATATATTTTAAAATGTTCATGTAACATTTTAAGAATCAGCTTTAGAAAAAAATATCAAAAGACTGCTGAAATTATTTATTGTGTAGAGTATTTTCACAAAAACACTTTTTTAATGATCATTCCAGCTGTATTTATAAACAATCAGTGTCACTTCGTGATCCCCAATCGAGCAGAACAACAGCTGGAAGGAGACGATTCATCTCCTGCATCCCATAAATTCAGGTCTCCATGCAACAAGCTTGTGAAAAACACATCTTATAGAGTGAAAGTTCACAAGCCACATTTATACCAAAAGCAATTTATTTGTGGTTTTTGAATCAGAAAATCAGATCAAGGCTCTAAGGACTTGGTTCAATTCATTGATTGTTGAGTGGATAGAGGCAGATCTGAATGAGAGCTGGCAATAGATTAAGAAAGGGGCAGATTTTATGTCTGAGGTAACAGATGACTTTTTCAAAATAAGATAAATATTGTGCATTTAGAAAATAGCGTGAATTTCCATTTCATGCCGACTTTAAAGTTAGGGTAGGGAATTTTTGTATACACACTTTTTGTTTTACTGGTTGAAACTCTCTTCACATCCTGATAGCAATTGATAAAATGGTCTATATATATAATTTTTTTTTCTGTGGAAGTCAAGTTCGGTACCAGAAAATGTTTGAACAACCATTGCATATGGAGCTGTTTACGTCCTCAGACTCGCATTTATTCCTTTTTATGTCAACTATATCAACGACGAAATGAATCTGCAGTAGTCAGTACTATGATTCAAGTACGAGCTCTTTAATATAGTTTATAATAATTGTAATGTTATGTGCTGTGGTAATTTCCCGCCGCCTCATGTGATGCTTTCCAGACTCTACTCTGGCTGTGCTGGTTCATCTGTTTTGGAGGAGACGTAGCTTTGGAGACGCTCCAAAGGAAGGGTGATCTTATGCTTGACATTCCCTAACATATAGTATTTAGCATTCCTCAGAAGAAAGTTAGAATATTAACTGCAGCAGTGTGTAACGACCATGAAAAAGTGCATCAATCCCATTGATCATAAAGGCCTGTTCACAACGGGACGAATTTCCCGCGCATTATTTGCTGACGTTTAACACCTCGTGACTAAACAAAAGGCGCCGATGCGAGTGTGCACACCGGCACGTAAAACACCACGTGTAAAAGCGTCATTTAAAAAAAATAATGCCTCGGGTTCGTTTTTTTACTTTGACCCACCTTCAAAAACTATCCGACCAATGAGATTGGCGCTTTTGCTCACGTGTTTGGAGCTTCTGAAGTTACAGTAAAACACAACTTGGGGTGCTCAAACACAAAACGGTCTTGCAGAGCACACATATACAACTGTGAAGAAGATACGCCAAGTACACTGTGGCCAAGAAGCGTCGCCGTCTACACAGCCAGGAAGAAAAAAGACGAGGAAGATGCAAGGCAAGATGAATGTAGCGCTCGTTGGTGCTAGAACATAAAGAACTAGGCTATATAACAAACGTGACAGGGACTATAAACATCTTGATAAAAGAAAACTCATATGGAGTGGTATTGCAGAGCAAACTGGCGGCATCTAATGTCGAGGAATGAATTTGCATGTTCACTCGGCTCATCGTCAGCGAAAATCTCTTGGGTGTAAACTAAGGTCTTCTCGAGTCCTAAAAACTGTACCCGACCCGAATCCACCCGAATCACTACTTACCCGAACCCGACATGCATAACTTATTTTTTTTAAGAAAAACCCGACCCGAGACAGACCCGATAAAATTACACCTGAGTCCTACCCGACCTGACGCCATTTCCTTTAGAACCCAACTGGACCCGAACGTAAACGGCATTTACAGTGTGCACAGCCTGCAGCCCTGTGTTTCTCAAAAATGCACTTAACATAGACGCGCAAGTATAAGCACGCTGAGTGCTAAAATGTCAATCACACATCACTGTAACCCATTACGACCTATAACATTTGGCATAATGTTATTTACCAGACCATACGATGATTAGAACCACCACAGGGTAAAATTTACCAATGGCTGTTTTTAAAATGTAGCCTAGAACAGATTTTCAATCAAATTCTCCCAGTTATTAACTTTTACTGAAGTTGTGTTATTTAGCCTACAATACCATTGTTACAAAGTTGTTTAGATAAAATTCGATTAAAAACAGGGCATTAGAACCGCAATAGTAGGTCAAATTGGACGTTCTGAATCAAATCTTAATATGGTAACGTTATTGCAGTCAACGCATTAACTGCACAAGTCTTTTTTCCTTCCTTATCAACAATGATCACAAAAGTTGCCCACACCGATGACGACCCTGGATGTTTCTGTTCTACATATTCGTTTTCCCTCACCTTTTTCGCAATATCTGTTATCGCCTCTATGCTTGTCTGACAGCGTCACGTATTTTTAAAATTGATTGACAGGCCTGGCTAAACGACAATTTAAATACTTGCATGTAGTCAAACATCCATCCACATGATGTCCAGATGCAACCGTGCTTATGCTTATATCCCATTGCACGTAAAAGTGCGGATTCGCTCTCTCACTTAAAAAAAAGAGAACGTGTCAGAGTTGTTTTAAATACTGCAATTTAAAAAAAATGCCCAACATTGTTTCAAATAATTTGGGTCTTCTCGTGTCCAAATGGAAAAGGCATATTCATTTTAAATTACCCGAGACCCGAGGCCACTAATACCGAATCAGTCAGTTCCGAAGTTTTGGATCCGAACCCGCTCGGGTCTCGGGTCGGACCTCGGGTTTTCGGATCTAAGTGGACCCGTGAAGACCTCTAGTGTAAACACAAAAAACGCATTGTAAAACGCTGACGAATAACGCACACTGATATTCGTCCAGATGTGTATGGGCCTTTAATGATTATTCCAATAAAGTAAAAGTTTCAAAATTTTTTGGAGGCATTGGCACGACGTTGACCTGTCCACTGTAATTGAAAACTGAATTACTTTGTCATGGACTGTGAATGTCCCTTCAGCCCCCATTTAGGAATACCCCTAAATAACCTTCTACTAAAACTTTTTATTTCAGCACACAATTACGGCCCTGCATTCTGGAAATTCTCTGTCGTTTCCCATAATTCAATCACAAGACACCAATTGTGAAATACTGAGGGCTCACAGTTGTCGGAGCAGAGAGGAGCTGGACCCTTTCAGTCTACTGTGAGTCCAAACCACACTGGAAGAAAACTCGATTATGAGGCTTGTCCCACTTGCTCTGCTGTGCCAATACACACTAAGGACAGCTCTGCATTTATGAGGAATATGATAACATCAATCCCAAAGAAAAGAGATAGATTACAAAAGAGGATTTGCATTGTTTTCATTCACTTTAGAAATATAGAGGATTTTACTGGAGAAAGTGGAGGACAGTGGATTTCTTGAGTGTCTACTGAGCACACTAGCCGCAAGGATTGTATGACATCCTTTGACGAAACACCAGACATATAACAAGGTCAATAAAAAGCAGATGGAATTTTATTAGACACTATACAACCAAATCTGCCAGCGGGAAATACTTCCAGGTTCCAGAGGCCGCAAAGCACTTTCTGCACAAATGTTAAAAACACATCCGCAGCTGATATACCAAATAAAAAGAAAAGAAACGACGATGACAGACGGTGGAAACATCTTTTATTGTTTTCGTTTATTGGAACGTTTTGTACTAGCACACTTTGAGATGCTATAAAAAAAGAAGCTAATTTCAGGGTCAGCAGCCCGATGTCCCGTTTCCTCCACGCTTCACATCTGTTAATGCTAATGTACATGCTGTAGGGCAGCACCTCTGTCCTGTTATTAGCCACACCTGCACCTTTAGTCAATCAACAGCTTTCATAAAGCCCCTCCGACCGTTAAAGCTGAAACAGGAGAAGCATGCAAGACTAGCAATAATAAAAACCACACAAACAGAAGTATAGCCCCAAAGCTAGCACTCAATACCTTCAGTTTATTGGCTGAGGTTCAACAGCACATGCCTGCAAGGAACGTTTGGATATTATGCTAAAGAGAGATGACAGACACCTTTAGATACAGTCACACTATTAGACAGCCAGGCTGGGAAATTAATGTTAAGCCCATTAGCCTCACAAAATAAAAATGCAGTAATTTTCAGCCATTTTGATTTTTTCAATGTCAGGGCTCGACAATGAGGACTGCCCGATGGACCGGGCCCAGCATAATGCCTGGTTCAGATTACACGATTTTTTTACTGTTACGATAGTCACTGTGTCAGATTACGCGATTTTGACTACTAAAATCTTGTGTAGTGGACAAGACACGTCAGACTACACGTTGCTTCCTGACCAGTCATCGCATGCCATCTTTAACGGCACGCTGTGATGTCATTGAGAGAAGGCGAAACTAGTAGCGAGTGACTTCCGGAAATGAACGTAAAACAAACAATGGATGAAGCGAGTGTTGTATTGGCTGTCCTGTGTTTAGAAAAAAGTAAAAAAAAAGAGAAAACCCGACAATGGACACGTTTCTGGATTGCTCGAAGGGCTGTCAATCCTCCAAAGAAAACTTGAGGTAAAACATTGTTTTCTTACATATTTTTACTTTTAGTTTTAACGTTAGCACCATCGTCTCTCTTTCGTTTTGCAATTTTTGAAAGTTGTGTACAGAAAAGCTTCTGTGCTCCTATTGGTCAACCTCATACATGTGATGAAACCCTCGTGGACGGCCGTTAAAAAAATTAAACATGCTTTTTGTTGTGATGCCGTGAAGCATAACAGACGCGACTTAGGTTGTCGCCCACTGATACGAGATGATACGATTCGAATCTTGTGTCCCGACGCCCACGAAATCCTACGTCAAATGGATCGTACCAAAATCCGGCTAAAATCGTGTAATCTGAACCAGGCAAAAAAAGACGCTCGGGACATTTGACAGTAGGGGTGTAACGGTACATGTATTCGTATTGAACCGTTTTGGTTCGAGGCTTACGGTTCGGTACGCATACAAACCGAACGATTGCTTGGATAATTTTTCCTGCCGGCAAAATTCGCGCTGGTGCGGCCACCACAACGTTGCGCAACATCACATGGCAAACGTAATGAAAGCAGAACTGCGCTACTCATTATGTGCTTCACGGATCGTTTATCAGTTCGGACCAGCAACATCTGTGCAGAGCGAGCCGATCTCGATAAAGCGACACTGTTACCACACCCACTAAGAGATACGGATAAAGAAAACATTTGAATTCGCCACTCAGGTAATAACATCGCTGCGAGATCTAGTGAGATGCATTCACATTTCTCCGTTATTAACCGTAGATCACTATTAGATCAAACAGCGCTGTCGTGCAAACCAGGATAAACATTGTGCCGTGAATGAACTAGTAATACTTTACATTCAAAGCAACATTCACCATGGATTTAATATAGTAACACTAACTGGAACCAGTTTGGCTGGAATGGTGAAATGCTTTCAAGTACTTCACACATCTTTTTCCAGCACTTCAAAATTTAAATATTATATAAATAAATATATATTTAAATGTTATTTTTAATGTGATGACCAAAACATCATTTGTTCATCCTTCAAATATGACTCCCATTTATAAACCTGAAAGTTTCAAGATGTAGGAAAACTCACACTTATTTAAAAATATTTTTCTTTAAACAAATAGGAAATTTCTCTGGCATTTCTTTTTTTTTGCTGTATCAAAAACGTACCAAACCGTGACTTTAAAAATCGAGGTACGCATCGAACCGTGATTTTTGTGTACCGTTACACCCCCATTTGTTAAACCCCTATTCAGTTCTGTCACTTGTCCAATCAGGACAATAAAACTGAAAAGCCTTCTTACTTTTGATACGATTCCAATAGAACTGCAAGTCAAATCTTCCTTAACCGATAGCAGCTTTTATATCTGGAGGGAGATCAGAGACATTTGAGTCAAACATGCAACACAAAACTGACGACAGGAGCAGCTCCGAACAGCTCATATCTCCATCGCTTACTTCATCAAGAGTATGACGTTATTTTTAAACAGCAGCTATTTTCATCAAATGAAAATGAGAAACATGTCGCCTACAAATTACTCGCCACAGTGAAATAAAACAAAACTGCTTTAAGCTGGTGTTAACTTCCCACCCTGTACACGACTGGAGCTTAGCAGCTTCTCTCTAAATCTAACATCTGTCTTCTAAGTCACCAAGAGCAAAGCCCAGAAACGCTGGTGGAGACCAACTGACACAGAGGAGTCATTTCAGGTCAGAGCAGGTCTTGTCCCTCAGAGGTGAAGGGACAAGCAGAAACCATCCGGAGCAAGAGGTCGCTGTGATGACTTCAGAGGTGCTAATCGACTATAATCCACTTGAGATGAAGCGATTAGCAGGATTTGGCCAGGCCCCAGATCTTCCCACTTACCGCAGAAGAAACACGCTCCCGGTTCATTCCCCAGGCTATGTGGCAGACTGTGTGCACCAGGGTTATATAACCTTTCATCAACCCCCATGACTCATTCATTTTGGTTCTTGTTAATCATAAGTGAACACCAGTTTTTATGGCTTTAAGCAATTCTGACAAGAAAAATGCCAACTGGATTATTACTTTGAGGGAATTTAGCAGAGGATAAACTATAACAAAACCATTAATTGCATATTTCCACTGTGGGGTCGTTTGATCTTAGGACCAAAATGTGATGATTCCAATCAAAGGCATTCAAGTCCCTCAATTACGACGTCAGTGGTTTTGGAGTTCTAAGACATTCACCCTCCTTTGCTTCAACTTTCATTTCCTCCATCATAGGCAATAGATGGAAACAGGCAATACAGAATAAATTTTGTAAATAAAAGCAATATAAGAAAGCTCTTCACATCTTGAAATTGGTTGAGTTGCAGCAAGTCGTATAGACGAGTCACTCAGGTGTTCAAAGAGCTATAGAGGGTCTGTGAACAATTTGAAAAAAGAAAACAAATTTTGCATTATGTAATGTAAAGGGCTATCAAAGTTAATGTAAACTTAATTAAGTTTAACAATAAATAAAAAAGTCAATATTTTAACCTAACTTAATATATTTATTTTGTTCAACATAGCCTAAATAAAAAAGTTAGTAAACTAAAATATGTTAAAAAAATAAACTAATAAATAGACTAAATAAAAATGTAATATATCAACTTAAATTTTTAACAAAATAAAGTAAAATAAAAATAAACAATAACTTCAATATGTTTAACAAAATGAATTAATGAAAGAAATCATAAAAATTTTAAACAAATAATTAATACATCTTTGTTCAAGAAACTATTTAGCTGTCTTCATACAGTACTTCAGGATAGTGGGAACAGCATATTTTTCCAAAATGTTTAAAAATCCATGGTATAAACTCATTTTGGGGCTTTACAGTCCAAAAAAACACCATTTACATTTATTGTGAAAAAGATAAGCCTCCGACATTTGGAAAAATATCTTCTTTTGTGTTTCAAAAAAGAAAGATGATATACATAACAAAACGAAACCAAGGCGAAAGTCATTCTAGTGAATATTAGCAACAAGTTTAGACGGCATAGCCACAGCAACACATTGGCAGGATTTCGCTTTGTGGTAAGACGAGACAAAAAACAACAAAAAAACTTCATTTTGCTCAATGCACACTTGACAGCAGTTTCACAGGAGGGTTCGCCGCCAGTTTCTGAGAGTGCCAGACTGCCAGGAGAGACAGTCGACATGTTTGTACTGCGCTTCAGCACTAAACCATCGGGCAAACATCCACCACACACCATCCCTGAATCCCTGACATTGACTCAACTACAGCACTGATACGATTATGATCATGGAATATCTGTAGGACACAGCCATAGGGACAGATGACAAAGCACAGTGGGACGATTCCACTAGAGGAGAGATATCAAAACTGCTCAGCTTTAATAAATTAAAAATCATTAAAGCTGCAATACCTGAAGATTGGCATGCTCGTTAGAGGGCGCTACATCAAAACAACAACAACGGCTTTGCTTGATGACGACAGTGGAGGAACGCGGAATGATGGGAACTGTTGTTTTCAACTCCACCGTGGATAAATCAGTCAGACGGAAAATCGAAAATTAGTTGTCATGGATGAGGTAAAGTTCAATTTCTATAAATGTTGCGTTTAATGACATGCTTGTTTTTCATTAAACTGAAATAGCCGCCAGAAAAGTCAGGTTTAAAAGTAAATTAGTTATCACAGATGTTACTGTACGAGTCACTGGACGAAAGCTATGGTGGAGAGGGTTTTGAAGTCAAATCGTTGCTAATGGATCCTGACTTCGCCCTATGCTGCAATATGCATTTAGTTTTGCATTCATTTACAGAAATCAGCTGCTTGAATGACAATTACTGATGTTATTAGATTTTTCAGGTGAGATTCTCAATTCATTCAGTAAACGAATGCTCTGAGGTAAAGTTTTCAGACTGCAGACTCAGCAACGATTGTATTTAATTGTACAGTACAATCATAACATAGAACAGACATTATCTTCCTTTCATGTCATTAAACATAACAATATTGCTGGCCATATACCTGATGAGAAAGTGCGCGTCCGGTGTGCAGATACTGGACTTTGTCCTAGACGTGGCGCGGCTCTTCTCGTCCGGTGTGCGAACCCCTTTACAGCCAACAGTTCACATTCAGAGAATAATTGAAAAGAATATATGCACCAGAATGTGCACCATTCCATTACAAATGCGCGAACGATAAAAAAGAGACGCAAACCCGCACAACTACAACTTCCGCATTTATCCAGGACTACACGTTAGTACGAGCGCGATATGACGTGATTGACTGGCGACTCCCAGCTCACCCCTGCTCACACGCCCCGTTTCCTTGGTTAAAATCTCAATTTTCTCGCGATTTTAAACATTGCTTGAAACATTTGGAATATTTTAAGTTAATCATCTTAACTAAATATATAACACTGGCCTTGTGATTTTGGGAATCTTAGGTATTCCACCTTTAAAACTTTGAGCTTAAAAAAACACTGACATTCACCATGTTTCTGAATTTAGTCCAAGGAAATTATGAAATGTAACTGCAGTGTTGCGCATGGGCGATTCACTTGAGAGCTTGAAAACAAAGTCCACTAGATAGTGTGCAATGTGCATCCGCCAGACGCGTCTTTCCGCACTAACGGAGCAAAATTTGGAAAATGAAGTATACCCATGCCTTATCCCTGCCACAAGGTGATAAATAGACAGAATGGCCTCTTTCAGTCAAGATAGACTACAATCCTGAAACTTGTACTTGGACAACAAACTTGTCCAGGGTCACAGCCCAACATCTATTGTTTTATTTTCCATCGACTGCTGGGAACAGAACAGTCTCACGTTGCACTTTCCTCTGGATGTCCTTTCTCCTCCTGTTCTCATCTAGTCTCAATAGGTAACTAAAAACCTAAGAAACCAGTCCTCCATTCAGATTCACTCATGTCCACACTCCTATTGTAACTATTGACATTAACATTACAGTGCTTGCAGTGAGAAAGACACAATGGGGAATGAAAGGAGGTGTAAATCTAGTCTGGAATAAGGAGTTAAATTTGGCAACTGCTGTGTTTATAAAGCTCTGTGCGAGACCTCTATATAACAACTGACACACACATTCCTAACATAATCTCTTGTTATATATTGTATACAGTCGCAAGAAACTGTAGGTGCAACAGGGTCATAGACAGACATAACACTTCCCTGTGTGTAACAGCACTGTAGCTTGAGGGGATGTCAGGGGAAACAGTGACTTTCCTCATCTTTTGCAATTAAGAATTCATCGAACAATGTTCGACACTTAGAATGGAGAGCCTCTTTCCCAGTCCATTTCTGTAAAATTAAGCTGCAAAAACATTAAAATCATGATTATGACATCTACACCATAAGCTCATTGACATAAAACCGCCCACATTTATATATACACTCTATCAGTATTCAGCAGCTTGTCTTGTTTTAGTGCCTGGTTCAATTCCACGATTTTTTTGTCTGTTCACGATAGTCACTGTGTCAGATTACGCAATTTTGACTACTAAAATCTTGTTGTGTTGTGGACATGACTACATGTCAGACTACGCGCTGCTTCCTGACCAGTCATCGCATGCCGTCTTTAATGGCGCACGTGATGTCATCGAGAAGGCGAAACTCAGTATCGAGTGACTTCCGGAAACGAACGGAAACAAACAATGGATGAAGCGGTGAGTGTTGTATTGGCTGTTCTGTGTTCGAAAAAAGTAAAAGAGAAAACCCGGACAATGGACTAAGTTCCTGGATTTGCTCAAGAAGACAATATGGGCTGTCAATCCCCCAAAGAAGAACTTGAGGTAAAATTTTGTTTTCTTATATATTCTAACTTCCAACGTTAGCACCATCCGTTTCTCATTTTCGCATAGTGAGGTTATGACGAGAAAGCTTCTGTGCTCCTATTGGTCAACCTCAAATATGTGACAAAGCCGTCATGGACGACTGTTGAAAAAAACATGCTAGTCTTTTTGTTGTGATGTCGTATGAACATTTGCAGACATGACCGTCAGGTTGTCGCTCACTATAACACACTGATACGAGATGATACAATATCGAATCTCTGCTACCGACACCTGTTGTCGTCAATCCTACAACTCCCACGTCAAATGGATTCGTGCCAAAGTCGCAAAAATCGTGAATCTGAACCAGGCATTAATGAATGACGATGTAAATTATATATTGTGCATCTCAGATACAAAGTATTGGCCAACCATACACATTCTTCACATTATCAAAATGTTCTTCACACCAAAGCAGAAATTTTGCTCTTTCAAAAAGACTCTTAACACTGAAGGTCTTTGGGAACCCGAAATTGCGATCTTCTATGGGAATCACTGAGAAAAAAAAAATTGGAGACCTTGCATTTGTGTGAAATGGTTCAGATTACACATTTTTTTTTTGTCTGTTACGAATCGTCACTGTGTCAGATTACCAGCGATTTTGAACACCAGAATCTTGCCTGTTCGTGTTTGTGCCAATTCACACAATGTCAGACTACACGTTGCTTCCTGACCAGCCCATCGGCATGCCGTCTTTAACGGCGTGTGACGCAGTCGGAGAAAAGCTGAGAACTCAGCAGAGTGACTTCTGGCAGACAAGGACGACAAACTGGGACAATGGGATGGAGCGGTGAGTGTTGCATCTGGCTGTCCTGTGTTCAGGAAAATGTAAAAAGAAGGAGGAACATCCGAACAATGGAACACGCTCCTGGATTGCTCAGCATTGCCTTTTCAGCGGTGAGAAACACACGGGTGTGGCGTGTGGACTGTGAGCGATTGCGTCAGGTCTCCACGGCGCATTGCGTAAGACTTGAACCCTGAGTTCGAAGAGAGACAGTCACGGCTGTGGCATCCTCCAAAGAGAATTTGAGGTAAACTATTGCTTTCCTGTATATTTTACTTTGTACGTTAGCACCATGATTTCGTCTCTTCGCTTCTGCCACTTTCCCAAGTTGTGTACAGGAAAAGATGTGCTCGGACTATAGGTCAAACCTCATACATGTGACGGAACCGTCGTGAACGACCATTAAAAAATTACACATGCTAGTCTTTGTGTCCCGTGATGTTGTGAAGCATCGCAGACGACGTAGGTTGTCTCCACTATCGACACACTATACGAGATGATACGATCGAACTTGCGTCGACGCCTGTTGTTGTTTACGAAATCCCACAGACACCTTACGTCAAACGGATTCGTGACAAAATCGGGCTAAAAACCGTGCAGTATCTGAACCAGGCATAACAGATACATTTATGTCTTAAGGGATAAACACACAAAACTTTTTAATTAACCTCATGTCATTACTGGATGACTGACTTTCTTGATCAAAGAGTTCATTATGTAATTGCAGGTGGTCTTATGTTAATAAGCATAAATTATTCCTTTCAAGGTCAGAGATCCATATATCTATATATTGGTACCATATCTGTAAACAGCCAATTTTGGAGATTTTGTTTTAATTTACATTAAGAAAAATTACACTTAGATTAAATTAACGTTAAATGACAGTAAGGGTAAAGTCAATCTGTTACTCATCATTTAAAACACTATTAAATGCAATATTTAGCAAATTTCCAAATAAATATACATTTTTCTTACTAGACATCAAAAATGAATACTGTCAGCCTATCTTAAAATTAATATTTTAGACAAAATATTAAATAAATATTTAAATTGGCCTGAATGTTAATGTCTGGGCTTTCTTCCAGCGTGAAAAAAAGTAAATGGTACAAAAAGTGTAGAAACCAAAGGGCTTAGGGTCTCACCAATAGGTTATATAATGTTGACCATGTAGTTAAAAAAATCTGGAAACCATGCAAGTATAATCTTTCTACTGTGAAATGAATTTGGTGTACATTCACAGGATTATTCTCGAATTAACCTGAGCTCAAGTGTTTCCCACCGAGCAGCATTATCAGCATACACAGCATCACTCAGCAGAGAGAAAATCTGTGTTGGTCACACTGAGCCAAATGTAGACCGTTCGCTGATAGCGAAGCCGGCATAATCACCTGCAGATAAGGCCGTCTTTTTCTATCCGCCAGCCCTGAAAATCAAAGCCGCACGGAGGGGCATTGCTCTAGGATATGTGATGAACGGGGAGCGCAGGGTTTTTCATCAGATCACTGACACCCTGATGACAGCAGCCCTTAGCAATCTCAAAAGCTCCGAGCAGCTGCCTCTGAATCTGCAGAGAGACGGTGGCACAGCAGAGGTCCAGGAGGCCTCCTCCTCTTTCTCTCGGGTGTGAGAACCACCACCTCGACGCTTACTTTACGACGCGGGCAGGTCTGGGCTTTGGCAGTAACTGGGCCAAACCTGTAATTGATTTACGAGCAGCTTTCCCCACTCCGCCTGACGCTAGTGTCCTTGTAAGGCAGTGCCAGCACAGACTTCCTTGATACCCTGCAGACGCCCTCAAACACAACTTCTCCTCTAAACATGACTGGAAAAACACGAAATAAAAATGATATGGCTCAAAAGTTGTAGACATTAAGACACTGATGAGTGGTGCAAACACGGTGTCCAGTTAGAGGTGAAAACCGAAGCCATTTAGTGTATCCATATATAAACATATTTCTTTTTGTTTGTCAATTTCACAATTAAAGTTTGTTAATTTGCATTTATTCACCCTCATATCATTCCTTGATGTTTTTCCACAGAACACAAGAAGGAGACGTTCAGAAGAATGACCAAGCTGCTCTTTTCACAGTGCAAGTGAATGAGGGGTGGAAAAAAACGAAACAAAAAAAGACACAGAATCATCAAATTCTGAAATGTCCATATGAAAAAAAATGTCTATATGGCTTGCACACTATATTCAAAAGTCTTTTGTAGCCATTCAATAGATATGAGAGAAACGGGAACGAATTTTAAATACATTTTCAGACCACAAAAAGAACTCGTCACAGCTCAAAAGCCGTTATGTAAGAATTTTTTATTTTTGTGAGAACCACTAAAACTTGATTGGACTTGTAAAACAGTACGCAGTTGTATTATTGGCTATTATTTCAACAAGTCTGGTTACAATTAATTGTTTCAGATGGAAAATATGTATAACGTTTTAATGAAAAAGCTTTAAGAAACAAACAACAACAAAAAAAGCTTTGAAATAATGTGCACTTACGAACCTACATGCTTAACCTTCAAATGGTCTTCGTTTCCTGTTTACACTTCTGGGCTTCGGGGTCTTTATAAAATATAAATAATATAAATTTTTAATCATACAAATAATACATCTTGTTTACTTCATCAATTCATTAATGCTGTGTTTTTGGAGATATAAAGTAGTTTTGTATCCATATACCACAACTATTCCTCAACTACACCATTAGCTTGCATATGAAATATTATTTTTTATGATACATTGCATTTATGCTCTAGTACTAGGCCTTCATTTTAGTGTTAAAAAAAATCTGATTTATGCAGGATTTTTTTTTTTTTTTTTGACACATTAAGAAAATATATTTAGTTTTTTTTCCCATTTCCCATTCATTTCAATGTGGGGTCATATTGACCCAGAAGACCAGAAGTGTAAACATTTTTTTACATACCTTCAGAACAACCAAATCAAGACCAGTTTTTTGTGTGTGTATAGATAGATAATGTATAAAAAGTCACAAAATCTTATTCCACTGAGATGAAGGGAACCTTTTTTTAATTAAGTAAAAGTCAATTGGGGTCGTATGACCCGATTTAGGGCTACGTTAACATTTTAAGAGTTAAAATGTCACATTTAAGCAGACAAATAATCTCCGAATATGCGTCAGTACAATATAGTATGTGGAAAAGAGTACGCTCAAAATTCACAGTATTCATAAAACAGTATGCAAAAAAGGACCTAGAAGACCTAGGCTACAACTTCTGGTGAGATTTTAAAGTGCACATCTAATGGACACTTCACTTTCCCATGTGGCCACAGGAAGAGTTGTGAAAAACCACATAGCAACAAAACTGACACTGATAGGTTATCACTGTCATGTGACATTACCAATTTAGTATGCCCAGATTACTTTCACACTAGCCTATTTAGAATGTGAGAGTTAAAATGGTACAAAGTACATACTTGTTCAAAAGAAGTACCTACTGACAGACATGCGATTTGGGACCCAGGCGGGGGCAGAGAGCCAAGTTCAGTGCTTATAGTACACATCTGCTTCAAAATGACTCCTTTATTAAAAGGTATTTTGATAAAATGTGGTCAATGATGTGTGGGTATTATATCTCTCACCTGCCCTCAATGTTACTGATCCGGTTCTGAATCCACAGCACATTAAAAGAGAGTCGTAAAAAGGTTAAGGACTTTGTTTTGGTGTTGAGGGATAATCTCTGCAAATCTCTGGCTGATGGGAAACAGGACAGACGGAGTGGGGTGGAAAAGGAAGAGGCAGACCAGGTGATGGGGCAGATTAAAAAGGGAACAAGGATGTTTGGGATAGCATACTACAGTACTTACTATTTCTGCAGTTTACAGTAGCCTATTTATACAGTGCACATTATTTTACATTAAATACCTGGATGACCAACTACAATGAGAAAAATCCAAGAGCAATGCTTTGAGGAATACTGTGTCCCACAATGCAAAGCTCTCGACTTAACCTTCCATTTCTGAAGTAAACAAGTGATAAGTTTGTGACAAACACAATGAGGCCATGTGAATGTAATGTTGCATGCTACTAATTGAAAAACTTATCCTGGAGTAATGTCTATTTTTTCAGTTACTATAGAAGGCAGTTAATAGTCCTGCAACGATACACAGAGCCGCCTCTCTTCTGCCCCAGGAGAGAGGGGGAAATGAACCACTTAAAAACCTTTGCTACCACAACCTCAACCCTGCTTTGCAGCAGGCCAACATCACACAGCAATTAAAGCCTTCAAAGAACACACACACAAAAGACCCACTATATTCACTCTCCCATGAAGAGAGGAAAGACGATTCATCCTCATGCTGGGACAGCAAATTAGGAACGTGACATTGGTCGGTCAAAGTCTTTACAGCTCAGACTCTCTGCAGGACGCAAGATGTTATTACTTCAAAACAAACAGTCTTATCTGGACCAGCCTGGGCCATTTACATCTCCCATTAAGAGCAAACTAAATGACCCTCAAGTCAAATCTAAGATGTGTGATCCACGTAACAGCAAGCTACAATGGTTTAGGATTATTTAGGGCTTCATATTATGTTAGGGCTTAGTCTGCCTTGCTAACGGCAAACGCACTTGGCAAGCAATGTAAAAGTGTAGCTAATAAGCAGAAATAGATGAAGAATATGCTGTAATATTTAAGGACAAAAATGAACATGATCTCTCTCACACACAGACACACTCTCTCTATATATATATATATATAGGGCTGTAGACGATTAATGCAATTAATTGCATTCAAAATAAAAGTTTGTGTTTACATAATATATGTGGGTGCACTGTGTATAATTATTATATATATATATATATATATATATATATATATATATATATAAATATAAATACACACTTATATTTAAGAAAATATTTTCTTGTGTATACTGTGTATGAATTTATATATAATTTATTTATATATATAATTTATTTATATATAATATATAAATATAAAATAATATATAAATATATATTTTTTAAAATATACATGCATGTGTGCGTATTTATATATATATATATATTAGGGATGTGCATGAATATTCAAATTTTCGAATATTCGATATGTAATTATTATTTGAAAAATAAAATACTATTCGAATTTTGAATACGTTGCTTTGCTGGCCGTAAATGCAGTGAGTCCATGATAAATCCTAAAGAACTAACTCGCAGTTACAATTAAATGCTCTGGATGGCGCTGTGGAGTGTGTTAACAAGTTGTCTGTATTTGATCACATAATGGTGTCGTCTGCCTCGCGAAGTTGGGAATAAACATTACTTGAAAAGGATCTTGCTAAACGGAATGACTTTTGATCAAATTAACTAATTAATCTGAGTTATGATATCATCACCATGAGAAATCACATGAAATCCAAACAGTCGAGTGAGGAAAGACAGCTGTCCATCACTGCATCGCAACTGCAGGTAAGCGCAGCTGGACCCGCGTGATCAAATATGTTAACTTATCTAATAGCAAAATGATTTTGAGACACACTTATTTTAAGTTTCGTTGGGGAGAACCGGTTTAAGAACAGAAAATGCAAAGTGCTGTTAGAAACACCCTCTCGAAACGTCTGTCAGCACGGCATCTCTCTCACATCGAACATATAAAGTGCTGGCGTCCGGCGACGCCCCTACATGTAACGTTAGATATTATTGTTTCTCAACATAAACGTTAAACAATATAAACAATATTCACGTTCACATTTGCTGACTCGTGTGTATAGGTGTACGTCTGTACGAGTATCTGACGCAATCTGCTTTATTTGGGGTTTTTTTCCGCTCGCTGCTTGAGCATGCTTTTAATAATGCTTTTTTATATATATATTTGTTCACTCACAGGCCTACTGTTTAATATTTTCAACTAAAAGAAATACTTTAATTACTATTGTAAGCTATGTTGTGTATTGCCTAATTGTAAGCTTGTCCAGAAATGGTGACAAAATTATAAAAAACTTAAAATAATCGCTTTTTGTTAAACATAATTTAAATAATCTAATATTTAAATATTCGATTTTTATTAGCGGAATATACGAATG
Source organism: Hybognathus amarus (assembly GCA_030378365.1). NCBI lineage: Eukaryota > Metazoa > Chordata > Actinopteri > Cypriniformes > Leuciscidae > Hybognathus > Hybognathus amarus. Next base: position 42,278 of record JAQIUQ010001910.1, on the reverse strand, counting down.
CAATATTTTAGAAAAATGCCCATCCCTAATATATATATATATATATATATATATATATATATATATATATACACACAAAATAATTATACACAATGCACCCACATATATTATGTAACCACAAACTTTTATTTTGGATATGATTAATCGCGATTATCGTTTGACAGCCCTCAATCAATGTAATGTATTTTTTGTGTAGTGTGCATGTGTATACAAAGACAAACACACACACACACACACACACACAGCATACATACATATATATACACAATATATATATATATATATATATATATATATGAAGAGCTTAGATGCAAAAGCCTCATAAATGCCATTTGAAATTTTCTTCTAAAATGACAATTTTTATCAAGCTTGTATTTAAGTTCAGTAATTTCACTTAAATAACAATTAATAGGTAATCTTCATTGCCATTTAAGTGAAATGTACTGAACTTAAATATACAAGCTTGATAAAAATGATCATTTTAGAAGAAACATTTCATATGCATTTAGAGGCTTTTGCATCTGAACTCTTCATATATATATATATATATATACACATACAATTTATAGTTAAGATCACACTAAAGGTCAAAAAATGTAATCTTGGTCAAGAATATTATATATTTTCACACAGAACAGCTAAATGCTCTATGTAAATTGAGGGGAAAAACAATACTGTCATGGAAAAGGCATGAAACTAAAGGCTAAGTGTGTTAGAGCAAAGATGTGGAAATTTCTGTAAGAATTGGATGCAAATGATATTTGTAATCTTAAAATACATGGGAAAACATTCTATGAAAGACCAAACATGCCAGAACGCCAAAATCCAAAACCTAAGAAAATCCCCCACCCTCTTCTTCTGGAGTATGATGCATGATAGCGTGCAAAACCATGTGAGCACGTTACATTTTTTAAAATAATACTAGAAACAATTCAAAAGTACTCTTGACCTATAACAAATAATGGTATCTACTAGATACATTGTGCAAAATCATTGAAAAATAATCTTTCACAACACAACCAACCAAATCAAAGATGAATTATAAAAATAAAAAAAAGCACAACTACAATATTCTCTTCTCACCACAAATGTACAGGCACAGCATTTGTCAGTCTGCATTACCAAAACACTGCACGCAATACAATCAGCATTTTGCATGGTGGCAGATTTTATCTGAAATATTTATATGGCTGCCACTGATGCCACTGTAAACCGGAATGAGCAATTAAATGTACATCATTTGCTCATCAATGAGACGTGCCACGGCATGCTGCAGGAGGTGGAGCTGGTGCAGTGGACCAAAATGGATACCAGCACACAGGCAAATCTGAGCATGATCCTAATGGTATTATCCATAAAAAAACAAACACTCAAAAACCAAAGACACACAATGCTGCGCTAAAGTATCAACCAAATGATTTGGTGGTAAACATATCAGGGGGGAAAAAAACACACGACACACAACAGAATTTACAATGCGATTTATGCAATGCCGATGTGTTTAGAATGGTAATCATGATAAATGAATAAAATTCATTTTTTCCAATGGTAATCCAGATTTAATAAAGGTTATTTCTCATCCCTGGTACACCAGAGCTGCCAACCTGAAATATTTACAACCGCAAGTTCTTATTTATAGAGGCAAGAGGATAACTCAATTAAAAGTGTTCTGAGACGCAGTAATAATTTCCAGATTTGTTCTAATAAATTACATAAAACAGGCCTGGTAAAAAGCTGAACAGAAAATGTGCTTTCAATAATGAAATATTTTAAAACCAGGTTAGTTTAGCAATTAGAGAGAGAGAAAAATGTGTTAAATTCTACAGCCTTAATTTAAAAGGACAGATAAATCATCTAGAACGCATTATCCTGATTTATGTGATATTGCACAACTTGAGCACACACAAAAAAAACATATATTCACCTTGTAAAGATGCATTTAGCAAATAATTATTTCTACAATAATTATATAATAGCTTAAAGTGTTAATCGGTACAGTATGATGATGACTCATTTTTGTAATGAATGGCACACTTTCCTGAAAAGCACTTTTTTACACAGTGTCTCAGAAACTACCAAGTGACCTAACTAGACAGCATTTTTGATTGTGTAGGTAGGCAAATGACAGCTAATATGAGTATCTCATATGAGTGTAATGGTTTTTAGGCCAGGGTGGGTAAGTATGTGTTTATTGTGGTTTGTAAAGGATGTGTTTTCACCTTTCCAACACCCAGCAGCATCAAGCCTCCAGCTTAAATAAAAAGACACCTGCCTACAACAAAAGCCTCATTATTCTCTCGGATTACAGTTAATTCATATAGGCTACTGTTAGATAGCAGTCATATAATAAAATTGAAGTGTGGCTGGATTTCATTGTGTATTTTATAACAAAAAATGAAAGGCTTTATTCAATTTTCCATCCACAAAAGTCAAGTCTATTTTGCTACAAGAACAACTGAATAAAAACGTTTCGATTTAAATTTCAGATAGGGATGAAGAATAAAAAATATTTGAACAAGGTGTATGTTGGAAATGTCTTTCAAAAAACTCAGTTTGCTGAGTTTTAGAGTTTTATAATGCTAATAAAGATGTTTTAATTAGTTCCCTGGCATTGAGAATAATTTAGTGATTAACCTGATCAGTTATTCTCTGAAAATTATCATTATAAATGATCAAGTGTAAAACAATATATCAGACTCTTTTGTCCTTTACACCTGCACACACACTGCGCGCACACACACACAATCTTCGTCTCTTCGTCATTTAAAAAAAAAGACATTTATATTGATTTAACACATTTCCAATATTATGTCATCTGCAAAATCAGCTTACCTTTTTGTGTCTGTCTTTAAAAGGCAACGCCGGCCATTGCATCTCCTGCAAGAAGTCCTGCCACTGTTTCTGGTCCTGATCCGATGAGATGAAGACGATTTCTAATTTGTCCTTGTGCTCTGAGGATTTCTTAAACTTGCTATAAAACTCGCACAGACTCGCGTTGAACTGCTTACAAGGACCGTTTAAACTGCAGCCGAAGTAGAGCCCGAGCAGAGACAGCTTACTGCCCAGCGCATGAACATCCACCTCGGCTTTCTCCCCGTTGACGAGCCGCTCTCCGAGCAGATTCACCAGAAACTCCGACATCGCTGCTGAGCTCTCGAAGCGGACTGCTTTAGGTTTCGTTTGCTTGTTCAGGTGATTCGAAGTAAAACCCAAAGTGCTGGATGAATATCCGCAGGCCCTGGTGCCGTTTGGCTGTCCTGGAGTCGCCGCACGGGTTCGAGAGGCAGCGGCCGTCGTGTGTCTCCACAGTGAGCGCTGTTAAGGAATGCGCGCTCTCGTTATAGACCGTCCCTCAGCAACAGCGCCGACTCCCACTGTGAGACTTTCTCGACATCTAGTGGCGAGATGGTGCAATTGCATCCTTTGCCCAGAGAGTGCGCACAGAAATTAATAAGATGTCAAGCAGAAAACCATCATCACACTATATATCTACGTTAAGACTATTGTTAAATAATGTTACTTCTCTTTCATATCTCATCTCTTAATGTATTTGGTATCATAATGTCTCCTTTGTTTTGATAGATTGTTTACTGCTTGTATGTCTCGACTTGTTCTGTTTGTTAACATTGCATTAATAATAAAAAAAAATAATATATATATATATATATATATATATATATATATATATATATATATATATATAGACTGCATAGAATGATACCTAAATTTTCTCTTTAGTATCGATGCATGTATGCATATGGTGGCATGCATACTCAAGTGTGTTTTTATGTAAACTATATTGTCTAATATTGCCTATCACTAGATTGCCTATAGGCCACTAGATATTGTCTAATATTGCCTATTACGTTATTGCACTGTAATTTGCTCTGGCCCCCTTCCTGTTCGAAAAACTCCCAACCCCATTTAAGGGTGAAAATTTAGTCGATGTTTAACAAATAAAAAAAATAGATATAATACAGATGAACAAATGATAAAGCTCGGGTTTCTGAATATTCTATCCCTTACTTCAAAAGTACTTATTGTTAATCATATGCCAACAGATTATAACCTAGACATGTTGTGTCTGACAGAAACCTGGCTAAAAACAGACAATTACATTACTTTAAATGAGTCAGAACCCCAAGATAACTGTTATAAAAACAAGCCACATATTAAAGGAACCGACACAACAGGCATCAGCACTTAGCGATGAGAGTGATGACTCGATAATATTCTGATTGTTCCAAATCAGTCTGACTTCTGACTTATTTTCATCTGGAAACAAACTTTTTTGCATTATTTTCCGTTATTGCATTCCGTTATTGCTTTTTTGCATTATTTTTTCCGTTATCTCTGTAAAGCCGCTTTGAAACAATGTGTATTGTAAAAAGCACTATATAAATAAATGTGACTTGACTTGTACACCTTTCGACTAAAGCACAAAAGTGATGCCACAGAGTCACAATAATTACCCTCATGCATCCCATGTTCATTTGACAAAAAATAAATAAAAACAGACCAGAACACCCCTTTTAGCAGAATACTCTGATCTGAAATGGTGAACACTAACATTTAAAACAGATTCTGTGTAATAAACACAAAAATCATACAACTTTATATTAGGCTACCTCAACTCAGGAACAAAAACCCCTCCAGTGGCTGGTGCACATTCATTTCCTATCACAATATTTGAACTGCATTAAACCCCCACAATTACTCTCTCCCTTTGAAAATGACTACAAGAAATGAAGATGCATATTTCTAAACATTTTATTGATTACAAACAAGCATCATCTTCTAGTTAAGGATTATAAGACGATTTTCATTATGAATGTTTACTGAAATTGTTCCTATAGCTTGAAGATATACTGTCAAAGTCCCTTTTTTTGAAAATCAATCGAAAGTAAATTTGAAATGTCAGATTATGCAAAGCTTACTTCAATACAAACAGTTTTAATGTGAGCAGCACTTTCAAAACATGTACAATCACCACAGCACAAACTCACAACATAATACCAGGGCCACAATTTGTTTGCCTTAACATTCCAGAGCAGGAGCACAGATTACAAATGACAAAACCAACAATGGAAAAAACGTGTAAATCATATTTAAAAAGGTGGATGCAATCCAGCAATATATGCAACAGGACATTAATCCTCCGTGAACATCATTCGAACGAGGTCAACTTTAAAACACTCATCTTCAACCAGCTTCTGGGGCTAAAAAAAAGAAAAAAACACATTATATATGCATACATTTATCAATAACTAGATTTCATTATGGATTGCTATGTATATTAGGCTACATTGGCAAGAAGCATATATTTTAAAGCGGTCAAAAAAACATTTACTGATATTTACCGTTCCATATCGCAGTAGTGTGGGTACTCCAGTCAGCTTTAGGGTCTTCTTAAAATCATTATTTGGGTCCTTCCAGCTAGCAAGAACAACGGTGAATGTAGTAGGTGTAAGCCAAAAGCAAATCGAAGCACTATCTTTTATTGTATTCTGTCTGTGCATTGTGCACTGCTGTCAAAGTGCATAGTCCAATAAACAGAGGCATGACAGCAATTATGCATTGGCAAAATAAAGCAATTTCTGAATAAATACAGCATGCAGCTACATACATGACTGATTCCTGTTTAAATAACCAATCTAAGTGGCAAAATGTATACTTACTATGGTCTATCTCCTACTTGGCAGTAAATGAAGACAGATCCCTCGGGCAGATGAGACAGTTCTCCTCTGACCACTGGCTCTGCTGCAGAGGGGAGAAAAGACAGTTTTAGATGTGAATTATAAAAAAATAAAAATAAAACAGCACAACTACTGAAAATTGTTAATGCACCTTTCACACAGTCCGGACACCAGCTCTTGCCATGGCCATCTTTATCTCCAGAGAAGTAAGCGAATATCTCTTTTCCTTTTCTTTCAGACACAGCTTTACAAAATTCTTCGTAGCCATGAACAGCAACCTCCTCGTATTTAGTCATAATTTATTTACTGTTATTTAGTGTTTCAGTGACGAAGTCCAACTGTGATTGCAGAAAGCTGACCAATCTGTGCATAGATTGAGATGAGTGTGTAAAACCTCTGGTAAAACTTCCGATAACGTCGGCCATAGAGTGTGAAGTATGACGGAACGCGCTTTTGCTATAATAAGAGTCGAATATTTTAAAATAAAAGTTTTCCTCCATTCTAATTGTTAAATGTAAGTAGCCTACATATTAAAAGAAAACATTGAAAAAAGATGTAACACACACACACACACACACACAGAAGTAGCCTACAGTAAGCTGTTTTCCTCATCGGGACCAAAAAAATGACCCATAGGGTTTACCTGGCCACACACACACATGGTCAAAAGTTTGGATTCATCACTATTTTAAATGTTTTTAAAAGAAGTCTCCTATGCTCATCATTCCTGCATTTATTTGATCAAAAAAGCAGTAAAAAACGTTTTTTTTAAGTTTATTTTTTATTTTATTTTTGTATAGCTTACTTTAAAATATAATTTATTTATTTGATGCAAAGCTAGATTTCTAAGCATCATTACTCCAGTCAAGTGAAGTCACCTTTATTTATATGGCGCTTTTTACAACACAGATTGTATCAAAGCAGCTTCACATTGATAACATGAAAATAATACAACAAAGTTTGTTTCTAGAAGAAAATTGCATCATTTTGCATCATTGTCCACCTTAAGTATAGGCAGATATTACTTAACAATAATATAGTTCAATATTAAATGTCCCCAACTCCCCAACTAAGCAAGCCAAAAGCCAAGGCAACAGTGGCAAGGAGACCAAAACTCCATTCAGGGTGACAGAATGGAGAAAAAAAACCTTGGGAGAACCCAGGCTCAGTCAGGGGCAAGTTCTCCTCTGGCCAACGAGTGAACAGTGTATGATTATCATCCAGGCAACATTACAGGTCAGAAGTCAGATTGGATCAGAACATTCAGAAAAATAATCCAGTTCCATCTGGTTGGAACTTGGAAGTCGGAGTCATCACGGCAGTATGGAGACGAGTTTGTTGAGGATCAGTGCCGATGGCTGTCATGTCGATGAGGCCTTCACAGGGATCAGTCTGACTTTAGTAAACAGGAAAGGGACTGTTTGACACTTCAGAACCGAGTTGTCATCATGTTTAGACGCAGGTCCTGCATCAGATCTGGTATACGGCCTGGATCCAGCGGACTGTGGTAAACCTCAGATAGCTAAACAGAGAGCTAATATTAGCGTAGACGCCATCCTTCTTATGATGTAACAAGTACATCAGGATTTATGGGGAGTGTTGCCAGTTCCAGCTGATCTAAACTATGCAGCCTAAATAGAATTATAGAAGTCTATAATGTTATGTGTATGCTAGGCCAAAGAGCTGTGTTTTTAGTCTAGATTGGAACTGACAGAGTGTGTCTGCTTCTCGGACAATATTAGGAAGATTGTTAAAAATTTCGGTGCTAAATAGGAAAAGAATCTACTGCCAGCAGTCAATTTTGATATTCAAGGTATTACCAAATCGACTTACAATAGGTTAAATGACACTAGGGTTGGGTATCGAAATTAGAGTATCGATTGGAACCAGGGACTAACTTTTCGTTTTTCCCGAAATCGTTCAAAAGTTAAAATTTCGATTCCTAGTTTCGATATTCACAGTCCGCCGACCAGAAGAGAAACCGCTGAATAACACCAACAAAGAAGCGTCTACCGGAAGTGTTGGCATAACAGCGCAAGTCAACATGAGTAGCTTACGTCGGCGGTCCAAAGTGTGGCTTCACTTTTCTAAAAATAACGAAATCTCAGCAAAATGCAAAATTTGTGACAAAAGGAGTATTTCCTTCAGAAAGGAGTATTTCCTTCAGAAAGACCGTTGGTTAGCAAGGATAGCTAAACATTTTTGACCCTGCCTCTTAAAAGAATTCGGAATCGAGAATCGTTAGGAACCGAAATCGAAACAAGGAATCGGAATCAGAATCGTTCAAATTCACTTGATACCCAACCCTAAATGACACGTCTGTCATAGCCTGAAGTGGTCTCACGTTTACTTGCAGTATGTAACTTCGGGTTTCGGGTAGTAACCAGAGCACAAAGAGAACTACAAAATTCGACTGCTTTACGGCATACGTCACTCCACCCACCACTTTCTCAAATTGTCTGCAGCCATTGTTGATTCCAAAGCCGGTGTTGGCTAAATAGCGAGTGTGTGTGTGTGCAACAGTAGGCTGCGTTGTGCTTTATTTTTTATGACGACTGTAATGGACAATTCCGCTTCCAACCTTTAGGGCGACAGCAAAGGGAAAAGTTTCTTGGTGTTGCTTTAATAGGGAGCCAATGCAGTGTTGACAGAACCGGGCTAATATGGTTATACTGGTTCTGGTAAGAACTCTAGATGCTGCATTTTGGACCAGCTGTAGTTTGTTTATTAAGCATGCAGGGCAACCACCCATAACAGCATTACAATAATTAAACCCTGATGTCATGAACCAATTTTTCTGCATTTTTCATTGAGAGCATATGACACAATTTAGATATATTTTTTAGATTAAAAAATGCAGTTTTTCAGATGCTAGACACGTGACTTTCAAATAAAAGGTTGGTATCAAAGAGCACACCCAGGTTCCTAACCAATGACAAAGACTTGACGGAGCAGCCATCAAGAGTTAGACAGTATTCTAGATTATTACATTAAGATACATTACATTATTGGTAAGTTTCATCAGGGTGTGAAGAAATATAATAGAGCTGCGTAGTGCGTATCATCAGCATAACGGTGAAAAAAACAAATGTCATGCTTCCTAATGATATCTTCCAAGGGTAGCATGTACAGAGTGAACAGTAACGGTCCTAGTACTGAGCCTTGTGGTACGCCATACTGAACTTGTGATCGATAAGACATATCTTCATTTACTGCTACAAACTGATAGTAAGTATGATTTAAACCATGCTTATGCATTTCCACTTTCCATTTTCGAGTCCATTTAAAATAATGTTGTGGTCGATGGTATCAAATGCAGCATTAAGATCGAGGAACACTAATAGAGATACAACCACAATTAGATGATAAGAGCAAAACATTTGTGGCTCTAATGAGAGCTGTCTCAGTACTGGTAGTCTGGTACAGTCTAAATCCTGATTAAAAATTCTCGGAGATACCATTTCTTTCTAAAAAGGATCATACCTCAGTCTTCAGTGTGATCCTTCAGAAATTATTCTTATATGCTGATTTGATACTCATTTATAATCAATGTTGGAGACAGTTGTGCTGCTTTATTTTTTTAGAAACTTGATAGTTTTTGGATACTTTTTTCATGATTCGTTGGTGAATAAAAAGTTAAAAAGAACAGAATTGATTCAAAATGGAAATATTTTCAAACAAAATACATATTTACTATTACTTTTCATCAATTTAACACATCCTTGCTGAATAAATGTATTAATTTCTTTCAAGAAAAAAAACTACTGACCCCAAACTTTTGAATAGTAGTCTATATTGTTACAAATATACACTACAAAAAAATTCTATTTTAAATAAATGATTTTGTTAAATCTGCTAAAGCGGCACAATTTTTCAAAGCAAGTTTAATGAACATGGGTTTTTGAATTTACATAATAAACAATAAAATAAACATAGGAGTGGATTATGGAGAAGATGACATGTATATTGCAAAATGACGTGATACAAATGACAATGTGGCTCTAAGGATGCAGGGCGTGTGTGAGCAGCACATCATTTTCCAACAGCAGGAGCAGGAATGGTTCGGTGGAACATCCTACATCCACTATTTTTCCTTGATTATACAACAGTCAAATATGTGGCCACGCAGAATAAGAAAGTGGGACTCTTTTACAGAATCTTTCAACTCTCCGTCATTGGATATCTCATTGGGTAAGAGTTATAATTACTTAATGTAGTCTAACCCTAACAAAACCTTCAGTTTTGCTTGGGGGTAAAAACAAAAGCATTTTATGTGATGATGCCAGCAATAGAAAAAAAAAAGATTTTCTCTATCTGTTCCTCTTATTTGAGCTTTTACTGGTATGAGAGGCAAATTTTAAACATGTTTTGCTCCACAGGTGGGTACTTATTAAAAAGAAACAATACCAGGCAACAGATGATACTGTTTGAGAGTTCTGTTTTAACTAAAGTTAAAGGAGTTGCACGCGCGTCAACACAACAGCTTCTGAATTATGGGGACCAGAGGACTATGTTTACCCGAAACAGGTCAGTCAAACACACTGTCTGAAAAGCTTCTTATTAGTTCTGTGTCTGTTATATGATTAATGTTTCGCTTCATTAATTTGATTTTGGCCTTTTAATATTGTGGTTAATTTTGTTTCCAGGGTGAGGATTTTCTGTTTATAACAACCAATTTCATCGAGACGCCAAACCAAAAAATGGGCACATGTCCAGAGGTAAAACTAATTTTAACTGTCAGTTTTCCTCACAAAGTCTGTTTCCTGGACTGTCTAATGGGAAACATTACTAGGGCAACTTCGACACTTCTGCATTTTCAACAACACTTTTAACAAATCAGCTGTTCTCTAAAAGTTTTCACTGTAAAAATGAAGATGCTTTATCAAATCAATAAAATTGTGAAAACAGATTACAAGCAACATTATTAATTAAATTTAACAAATTAGAATTGAGTAATAATTAATCAAATTATTCCTTAAAATTTAACCATTTAAAATGAGTAAAGTTTACACCGATATCTCACTAACAGACACACGGCAAAGATTAATTTAAGGGATACTCTACTTTTTTGGAAATAGGCTCATTTTACAATTCCCCCAGTTGAGTTTTACCGCTTTCGAATCCATTCATCCGATTTTCTGATATTTAGAAGAATATCAGTAACCAAGACAGTTTCAGGTCTAAATGACTTCCAGTATATTTTTTTCCAACTATGGAAGTCAATGAGACCAGAAACTCTCTGGTTACTGAAATTTTTCTAAATATCAGAAAATCGACTGAATGGATTCGAAAATGGTAAAATTCAACTGTTCAACTCTGGGGGAGTTGTAAAATGGGCCTATTTCCAAAAAAGTGGAGTATTCCTTTAAGAACTCTTTATTTTATATTGCCAACATTGAACACACCTGATGTTAACAAGCAGAATCACTGAAGGAAAAAAACGTAATTTTAAAACAAACCTAAAACAAACACTGATCACCATAATGGTGACTTAAATTTACGGGGTTTTTTGTTGTTGTTGTTTTTGGACGTTGTTGTAAGTTTTACTCATTTTAAATGGTTAACTTTTAAGAAATTAATTTGATTAATTATTACTCAATTCTACTTTGTTAAATTTAATGAATAATATTGCTTGTAATCTGTTGCCACAATTGTTTTGATTAGATAAAGCGTATTCATTTTACAGTGTACAGTGACATGTTAGCTATTCAGAGGTGGATGTACAGTAGCTATTCAGTGCAATTATATGCCTTTCATCTGTTAAGCTAATTACTAACATCAGTAGCTGATTACAAATGGCTATCAAGCCCTCCTTGCTACCTCAGATTTACATTTTCCATTCAGGCCATTAACAGTGTAAAAGCACTTTGGTTATCTTTTATCAACGGATGTATGCCGATTATGGTTAGTAAAACACTAAAGTGCTTATTAGCTGCTTCTCCATTTTAAACCACACTGTATTAATTTTATAGGCTTGCTGGTTTGGCAGTAATAATTTCAATGTCACTATTTCTTATGTTATGAATCTAAGGTGCAATTTACATGCATTTTGGGTTAAAAGGAAATTTTATTTTCCAGAATACAGTTGAACCCTCTTTTCCATCGCAATTGTGTTGTTATTCATGCATGTGTTTGACTGAACCCCCAAACTGAAAATGTTTTTTTTAGGGCTGTGCAAAAATTAATTGCGAATCGCATTCCAAAATAAAGGTCTGTGTTTACATAATATATTTGTGTGTGCTGTATATAATTATTCTGTATATATAAATACACACACATGCATGTATATATTTAAGAAAATGTGTTATTCATATATAAAATATTTATATTTATATAATATAGATTATGTATTTATATATATACAGAATTTAAGCGCAAATAATTCTTAAATATATACATGTATGCATAGGTATTTATATATACAAAATAATTATATACAGCACACACAAATATATTATGTAAGCACAGACTTTTATTTTGGATGCGATTAATCGCAATTAACTTTTGCACAGCCCTGAGTTTTTTTTTTTAAGTCTATTTTTTACATCTTAAGTAATTTTATTCAGCATCCCTATGCCACAACAAGCTGCTTTTGATGCAACAGTAAGAATTTTATTTAATTCGGTGCATTTATGCAGAGATAAAATGGTAATTTGGTCCTTGAATAACATAATGGGGAGTCTCATTTTAATGCTTGATCCAGACTCACTCATAAAGCCAGTCACTTGTTAGTCGCCACATTGGCGTGAAATCCAACGAAAGTGGCACAGAAAATCCCCAACACTTAGAACCTTATACGTTTACACTGTCAGTCCAAATCCGATTATTTGTTTATTCGATTGTAATCTGATCTAAAATTATTGATGTCCACACTGTCACTGCATCCAAAATCGAATCCCTACTATATCTGAAAAACAGTACACCAACAGGAGTATCACATCTAATGGCGCGGGCGCCTCTGATGTGCGACCATTGAGACAACTCTACAACATTATACGTCAAAGCCCGCCAAGGGGTCGCCAAGTCCCCGAATTTCCCATTATAGCAGGTCTTCATTCAAAGTCTGTCTGACATATATATTAGAAACTATGTGTCTGTCATGGATGGGTTAGACCATTATGTGTCAAATATGAAACGATTCGTATTGTTCCGAGTTGGCAACCCTATAGATGTCAACAAGGACATATTCTAGAGCCTGACTGATAAAGGATTTTGAAGGCCGATACCGAATACCGATACAAATATTTGTTGGTTTTAAAATCCGATATTCCGATATATCGTCAATATTTTTTAAATTTATTTTCAGAAACGCCCAAAAAACATTAACAGATTTCCCTAACGTTAGTTATTTGTAGTTATTTATGAGTTAACTAAAATAATATAATAATGCATTTTAAAAAGAAACTTTTGTTTCTAACTATTGTTACAATAGAACAGACTGATGATAGTGGCATTAGCTAGTTTTGTGGTTAGCTAGTCTAAGATGAGCCATAATTTAGCAGTGGATTAGCCTACGTCATACTGCAAATTGTAAAACATACATTTTCAATATAACAGGCCAAGGAGAGATGATACGTCTCATTGCTATAACTGTCAAGCGCTATTAAAGAAATACTTCAGTCACATTGTTAAAAGTTAAAAGGACACAGTCAGTCAACTACACTGTAAGAACGTAACGTAACTATTACTAGCTAATTCCGCTTCACTCTCGGCTTATTTAACAGCAGCAAAACTGGACATGATAGTCACAAATTTTGTCCTGCTTATTTGAGTTAAGAAAACTGATGTGGATGTTCTTTTAATTGTTATTCAAGCAATGTATGTATCGTGACCAACTCAACGAGTGTTGCCAACAGGGACAGTGTAGAGTGCCCTCTGGTGGACAAACTATACAACTACAACACTCATGACATAGTTGCAGCGTGTTTCGTCCGTTTTTATTTTATTTTTGAAATATTCATTTATCGGCCATTATAACTGCCGATACAGATAGTTTGGAAAATGCCTAATATCGGCCGATAATATCGGCCTGCCGATATATCGGTCTGGCTCTATATTCCCATTGGGTGTTCTGATGTTTTATGGGAACTTTAGACATAATGATTTTTATACTGTGTTATCCATAACTCTATGTAACAGTTAAGTCATCTATAGACATCTAATGTTAAAGACATTGTCATGGTACAGTTCAGCATATTATTGATGTATATTTCCACTTTTATCGAAAAAGATTATAATTATTTGCACTTTATTTATCAATGGTAAATACACATGCTAAAATAATCTGTCATATACTGTGTCTCACATTAATGGGGTTGCTTGCAGGTCACAGCAGCACGAATAGACGTGACCAGCAACATATTTCTGCTTCAAATATTGTGCGTAGTTAACAGTGAGATTCAGATTTCTATAAATGCAATTTCCATAGGATTTCAAATCACATTTGAATGTAGCTGGAAAACGGATTTGTACAAATCATATTTCATGTGATTTTTGGGCGTTCACACTTGCTAAATCTGATCGGATTTCAATTGGAAATGCACAAAAATTTAATTTGGACTGACAGTCTGAACATAGCTTTAGACCTTTGTGAAAATAGAGCTCCTCACAAAATAAGTTCACATGTTCAGTAGGTCTAAATCTATTTATTGCTAACAGGATGCTATATGTATTCTTTCAGAATTTATTACCCGATGCCAATTGCACTAAGAACGAAGACTGTGTTGCGGAAGAGGCTGTAAGGGCTGGACATGGTATAACTTTAAACTGCTTGATACTAAAGCTACGCTGACAAATGAATATGTGCCCTCCGTTTTTTTTAATGCCAAAACCTACTAAAGTGCTTCATTCTCCCTAGGAATTAAGACTGGCGTTTGTTTGGAAACTGGCATTTGTCAAATACGTGGCTGGTGTCCCCCTGAAAAAGATCAGGAGCCGGAGTAAGAATATTTTCTCTCACTCTTTTAAAATCCCATAATATCTTGAACCCAGACAGTGCTAAGAAGCCTTTTCTACTCAAAGTATCCTTTTATTTTTAACTTAAGGCCGCGGTGTTAAGTTAATCTGCGCTTCCAGTGTCTCCCTATTCATCCTCTCCCAGTGTCATCCTTTTCCATTTATTTTTGTACAAAACAACTTGTTATGCTGCTTTACATTGCAAACTGGTATTTCTTACCATATTATTTTAATGTATTGATGTAATTATTAACACAATTTGTAGCGCAAATAGTTTATGCTAACTCCACTTATTCTGAGTTCACATTCATAGAAAATGTTGCAAAAAAGTGGCAGTGTATTTTTGAATAGTCACACTTACAGCCCAGTGTTTTTGTTTTTAGTGAAGCCAATGTGGTGAGACAAGCTGAAAACTTTACCGTGTACATAAAGAACTTCATCAGATTTTCCCATTTCAACTTCTCAAAGTAAGACTCTCACTGATGCATTCATTAATAATGATTTCAATAATAATGAGTACCCTGTCTATTTTTTTCTCAAAACTATTTACTGAATAAAACACTATGTTATTAACACTCAATTATTTTAAATGTTTTTTTTTCTTCTCAGATCAAATGTCAAACCAAATAAAAATCGAACATATTTCCAAAACTGCTTGTATGATGAAATTGTTAACCCGTACTGTCCTATATTTCGTCTGGGAGATATTATAAACAAAACTGGACGTAGCTTTCATGAAACCGCCATGAAGGTGAGAACACTGAAAGTGGGTTTACTGTGTGGCGGATTAAAAAAAAATTCTTTAGACATTATGTGCTTATTATGCTCAATCTAACAATTTCATATAATGTCAGGGTGGTTCATTTGGGATTATGATTGATTGGTCCTGTGACCTTGATAAAGAAGACTCCTATTGCAATCCTAAATACAGCTTTATTACTCTGGGCAGCAACGCAACTGGATTTAACTTCAGGTACACTTATCAAGTGCTCTTTTTTTCTGATGTTTCCTGTGAAAGTAAATGTTTGAAGAATAAATGAAAATGTATAAAAGTATTTGTTATGCTCAAGATCTCCAATATCTGTCTTCTCAGATTTGCTGAGTATTCTAATAATGGAACAGAAAAGCAAAGAACACTTTACAAAGTGTTTGGATTCCATTTAAAAGTCATGGTGTTTGGAACGGTATGTGACTCGATGACAGCAATCCACAGGTGCTGTATATATAATTGTGTATAATTATTTTTTTATCTTTTCCAGGCAAGAAAGTTTTGTTTTATTAATACCATCATCAGCATAGTATCAGTTCTAGCTTTAATGACTACTGTAAGTAAATATTCAGATCACTGTGATTTTAATTTTTTTGTAATAACATTATTACTTGGTCGTTGGCTTTATCAACACAAGGCCATTGAAACATATAACTATGAAGCTGGGACATTATTTTAAATGAGCATTAATAACTTACAAGACCAAAATTCCAAGTCATAATGTTGTCATACATCATCCATTTTATACAAATGGCTGCTAACAAGATTGTTTTTTCTCCAGGGTTCTTTCTTGTGTGACATCATACTACTGTGCATGATGAAGAAGAGCCCTTTTTACAGGGACTCAAAGTTTGAGAGAATAAAAAAAAGTATGTAACAGAAGCGTGTTTGCTAGAAAGACCTGTGTTGTGTACTTTGATTTAAGAAAAATATCATTTGAGTAATGCATTATACTCTTATATTCTTTCATCAAATGTCATTAAATACATGCAATTGCATGCATTGATAATTTTTTTTATATATCTCCTCAGGAATGACAAAGAAAGTCCAGCAAAAAAGATGCCAGAACGTCCAAAAAGAAAGTTTAGTTTATGAAATTTGCAATAACAGCAATGCATGTAGTGTGAAATATGAGGAAAGCGGTTTATATTAGCTGAAGTCTAGAAAATGTTATTTAGATAATGCATGAACTTCATTAGGCCGTGTCTAATGGACAGCACCTGTAGAAACGTAATGCATATTTATTCATCAAGTTTTTTAATGTCTTGTTCTTCATTCACCTCCATAAACTCTCAATGTTATTTGCGCCATAGATATAAATCTGTCATGTAGCCTATTAAAAATGAGGGAATTGCTGGTTCTTCACCACTTATTTTACACTAATACTTAGTCTATATCAGCATTAAGCATAAATAATTAGCGTATGAGATGACTCAATGCATTTATTCAGAAGGTTAATTATAGTCCATTATATTTATGATGGCATTTTAATATGATTTTAATCATTAAACCCATTCAATGGATTAATCATGACTATTTTTTTCTTTTTAAGTTGCCATTTTATTATCATAGTGGCCATTATACTATTAGATAAATAGAAAATGTATGAATTGATTCTGTATGATTTACTGTATGATGAAATAATCTAATTAACTAATAGTGTTGCACTAACTATTACTGCCATATTACATTTTACAGAATACCAAAAGAGTGTTGCTGCTACACAAAGTTACCAGAAGAGGTCATACAACACTAAATTAGCTTGAAATTATTTCCCTAGTGTGTTTACATACTTTACATGATAAAACAGAATAATTTTAAAGAGAAACAAAATTTGAAATCCTATTAAAATATGTCATTTCGTTCCTTCCAACCCCAATCTACCCTCCCATCCATCTTATATTTACTAATATAGGCCTATGTATCTATTAAATGTGTCACTTGAATAAAATTGAAAAATAACAAATTCACAGATTCCTGATGTTATTGTATTTTACAAAATCACAAATTTTTCATGATTTAGGGTTTTACATTAGTGTGTTAGTGTTCTTGTGGGCTCAATAATAATCTTGTCAAAAGGGTTTAACAGTGTCTACCATGTGCAGAAAAACACTTTATTTTTACATGCATTACCACCCACAGAATCTTGACAGATCTGGCACTTGAGTCGGAGCTCAGTTAACCTCAGGGCATTTGTGTGTGACACAGCTCTAATTGGCTTTGTACAAAACTGTGCCATGAAGCCATTGCCATCTTCAAAGGATACAGAAGTTAACTAACTTAAGGATACTTTGGAGTCTTTTGCCAAACTCTGAGCAGCATGGATGGACAGACTTTGTGGATTTGGCCCATTAAAGCTTTCTATAACAGTCCTGATAGATTCTGATTAAGGATAACAATATTAGGCTACAATATATAAACCTACATTCTATAGAGAACAAGAAGGAACGGTGTAATTAATTTAAGATCGGGCTGAGGGATCAATATGATATTAACACATTTTTTAACCAAAATTCAAATTAAATATGATTCCTCGACCACCCCATAACAGTACACGTAGCTACTATACAGATCACTCCATATTATTATTAAATGTTATGCAATCAGACCAAAAGCACATTAATGCGTGACAGGCCAAACATTACTGGCGTTTACTGAATAACTTTTATATTAGACTAAAAAGTAAATATTGCCAGCTACTTTATGTAACGTTAGCCTTTATAGACCTTATTCAGAGCAGCGCCATGACAGGTATGAAAGTGAGGCTGATAGACTTACCGTGTTTCCAATGGCATCCGCTTTAAAAAGCTGAATAAACTCATAGATTACTTACAATTTTCCACAGCTTACATTGTCGGGAGTTTTTTGTCAACTGAAATTTCTTGGAAACATATTTTTCCAGTGTTTCATGAGCAGAACAATCCAAAAACACATTAAATAACAGTACAGCCCATTGAAGAGATGCAGCATGTCTATCCCTCACAGCCTCGCTTTCATTCTCATTAAAAATCAAAGATGGCGCTGCCGTGAATAAGGCGTATTGCTCCGCCAAGAGAAATAGCTTCAAACAAACCGTTGCACACATTAACACAAACTATGTTTTGAACGAATGAATCATTTGGATTCCGAGAAAATTCAGTTGATTGATTAATTGCAACTTGTTGCCACTTACTTTGTGTCAAGTCGACGTGACCTGGCAGCACAAAAACAGTCAATTCTTTGATTAATATGGCACGAAATGAAACGCGGAGTGATATTTGAGTGATTCGCGGATGAAAAGTCCCAGTGCTGTTGATATTTAACGCTTGTGTTGAACTGCCACTTGACCAATCAAATAGGAGGACCGGAACTTACTGTTGTAGTATACTTATACAGCATTTATGCAAACATTAAGCTAATTACACAAGATTTAAGTAATTTAACATCTCTTGCCAGATTTCACATGCAAGTTAGGTTTCCATAGGCTGTCTTGTGAGTTGTAGGCTATACTATAGGATGATAAGAAATCTATGTCCTTAGTTTAAGTAGATTGCTAGCAACACTAGCAAAACAAAATGGCTAAAGTTACTGCTTTCAATACTTGAGGAAAAAAAACAATTCAGATCGAAAATGTTGAGAATTCAATAGATGGACCTGAAAAATAATCCCACTGAAGATATGAAGAGTTCAGATGCAAAAGCCTCCAAGTGCCATTTGAAATTTTCTTCTAAAATGACCATTTTTACCAAGCTTGTATATTTAAGTTCAGTAATTTCACTTAAACAGCAATGAAGATTACCTATTAATTGTCATTTAAGTGAAATTACTGAACTTAAATATACAAGCTTGATAAAAATGGTCATTTTAGAAGAAAATTTCAAATGGCATTTAGAGGCTTTTGCATCTGAACTCTTCATATATTTAACACATTTTGTACATGTACCGAATAAAAAGACAAGACAGAAAACCACTTTATAAAACGTGAAAATTTAAAGCAGGAGATTGCATTCAAAATGATTACTTCAGAACATAATTATCACAGTACTCAAACAAATACTTGGCAAATAAAAGTTTTGTAAGAGTATTATTCCAGTACTCAAGAACCAGATAAACTTAGGTAACAAAAAGAGACATAACACACTTTGCAAATGCAAGTCAAACTTTATTTTGGTTAGAGGGGAATGTTTGTGCAACACGTTCCTGAAAAAATGTGTATCTGGAATGACAGTTTTCGGTTACATAAAACAGGTGCGCACTGCTACCATTCAAGTGACATTTTGTTCTTTGGTGGAACAAGATGAGACACACTCAAGTCCTCCAAAAACACACACTCCAGTAGTCCAAAACTGCCATTGTGTTGTTTTGGGAAGGGGTGGGGTGGTGATGGGGGCAGGAGTGCATGTGCTCCATAAGACAAAGAACTTTCCAGAGCTTTCCTTTGAATGTTTCAAGGACACTAGGGAGTTCAGCAGCGTAGCTCTCGCCACCTAAACTAGTGATTCAGCAGCAACTATTCGCATCCGAACAGATCTTGCACCTGCAGCAGCACACAATGTTCGTTTTCTTTTTCTGAACGATATCAGTAGTTTATAAAGTAGCTCGGTCCCCCATTCGTGAGCAGTGCACTACGTCTATGGAATGTGCACTAGCGCCGGTCCATTTTCCATCCCAATGGTCACAAACACTCAGTCCACATCAGCCCAGAGGAGGCACTTCACATAGAGATAGTAACTATTAAAAGAGTAACCTGACATTGTACTCTTGAGCTGTAACAAGGCATGAAATAAGGATCAGAAAGAAATACAGGAAGTCTAAACACTCAAGCTTTACAAATGACGTCCGACAGGCAAATGGAATAGTTTCTGCCGATACTCAAACCTATTAATATTGCATTGCAAAAAAAGGCATAATATAAATTAGACCTTAACTCTATCCTCACAACATTTAGAAGAAATCATTTTTTTGTGATCAGAATAAAATAGCAGCTTCATGGGAAACATATTCTGTTGTGAAAGCTTAAACTAGGTTTGCTGTTACTGAAAAACCTTAGCCAGGATGCAAAGCAATTAGTAGAGCTTGCATTTCCAACATGTGTTCGCCCATGACAGGAAACAGATTTAGGACTTAAACAGGTTTTGCTGCAATGGTAAACAAAGGAAATAAAGATGCTAGTTCAGGAAACATAACATGACATGGTGTGAATGTGAACTGTTACAGCCCAATACTACACATACATTGCTAAATACAAAAAAAAAACAACCTCTTCCTTTCGGGAGTAGGCTCCCCCGATTTAAGGTTTCACAAAAAGAAATTTAGCTAAATAACATTAATTTATATTCTACGCCATGCCTATTGTCAAGGACAGTTCAGGGATCAAATATTTAAGGCTTTTGAGGGGCAAACAGGGAGGTTATGATACTGGGTGTCAAGGCTCCACCCATTCACTCATCTGCAGTTGCTCCACTCGTTACACCAAAGTCTGACAATACCCATGCTCCCCTGCCAGATGGCCTGTCCTGATAAAGGTGGAGAGACTTGTTGGACATAAAAGTCAAGGGAGAATATGAGAAGAGGCACAGGTAGACCTGAGAAAGAGAGAAACTCTCCATGGGAGTTAACCCGTGGAGCATCGGATGGATCAATTATCAGATTCACAGAACAACTAAACTTAAAATGTGAATTTTACTTGGGTTGTTTCCCAGCAAATAGACCAAGACTGTCACCGGCGGTGCATTTCAGCTATTTCAGATAGAGACCGACATGACACATCAAGTGCCTAAGGTGGGTGGAAAATGCAATGGCAGGCTTCAGCTGACACAACAGCGTGTGACGGAGATGGAAATGATCCCGCCAGGGAAGAGCGGTATGGTGTTAATGATGGAGCAAAAGCAGGGAGCCAATCCACCCTAATACACAGCATTCACACCCGCTAATCACACCTCTCAGTTACAGTAACACAGCAGTGAAGCCACAGGCTATCCTGCGGCGCTCATTTATATTGCGCTTACATCAACACACTTCCATCATCCAATTACGGTCAAGGACGTCTTTCCTTTAATGATGAACTAACGCACAAGCGGGTGATGAAACTTCCCAAAGGAAGCTTTGGGTCGGCTGCTAAAGTCGGTCTGCTGTGAGACCTGTAGTGAGTCGAAGCCTGCTGTCACCGTGTCTTTCCAATGAAATTCAAGTAGTAACAATTAAGTTGAGACACAAAATAAACCCCTAAGCTATGCAATTAGGGCACAGCACAAGTCTCGAAGCAATTTCAGTCTACAGCAGTCTCCATTTAAACTGAAATCTAATAAGATCCTCAGAAAAAAATAGGATAAAAAGGATAGCGCATTAACTGACACTTCAAAAGAAGGATTAACATTGTACACGATGTGGCTTTACTCAGCCCAGTGTAATATTTCCATCAAAGACTTTAACCTGATTCATGTTCAACAGTCTGAAAAAGAAACAGTCTTGTCATATGTGCATATCCCAGTATCAGTTTGCACTTTCATATCGATTTAGGATTAGTTACAAAAGCACAATATGTAAACATTGAGAGGAACAAAATAAAATCAACCTCTATACATTGTATAAGCTGTTAGCTTCGATGGAACAGCCAAACGTTTCAGCATCATGGCACCCCTTAAACGTCTTCAGTGAGTTAGTACTTCAAATCTCAAGTAGGCCTAAACTACATACAAATGGACTTTTTAAATAATGGACATTTGCTAATCAAAAAAGAAAGAGCGAATAAATATGCGTGTTACGTGGTACATTTTTCCAATCACATTACACAGACCAGATAGGACTTGGAGAAAAGAACAAAAAAAAAACAGTGCTGATGTCATAAACTGAAGCGGTTATGGCTGTTTTCTTTTAAAAATAGAATAAATAAAAGCCAAATTTCCCCCCAACGCCTAATTATTTAAGTAATCTATACTAATAGAAATTAAAATAATAAAAGAAACCAAAGTGGCACATGGGTGTTAAGATTTGTGGTAGCCACGTAACTAATCACACAGGAAACATTCAGTAGATCACTTGCAAGATGGGGGAATTTTATCCTTGCGCTCCGACTAACACTGACTAGCGTAGCTCATCTGTACCCTGGGTGGTGGATGTGGACATTTCTACTATCACCTGAATCTGAGGCCCTGCTGACTGAGGCTCTGTGCATCTTTGACATTGTGCCAGGATTCTGCGCTCGGAAGCAGGGCGCCTGGAAGTCGCCACCCATGTACTCCATGGTCTGCATCAGGTTGGTCTGGCTTGAAATGGACAGCCCGGTCCTGTACTGTGCTCCAGGGGTGCAGTCTATGGAGGCCCCTGAGAGGCCTCCGTGAAACGGCCCCACCAGGTCTTGAGACCCTGAGCTATCACTGTTTGGCGTGGGCAGGATGCTGTTCCAGTGAGGCTGCATGTAGTGGCCGTTGCTGTAACTCATGGGCATCCCGTTGACCGGAGGAGATGGAGTTGGTTTATCAGTGGGGGGCTTCAAGTTGAAGGGCTGAGCCATGCACACCTCTTGCGGGTAGCCCATGCCCTTGGTTAGGAACCCTGGTCCCACTAGGCCTTCTCTAGGGAGATTCTTGCCCTGGTGAGCCGCTCCCTCCGGAAGGTGCTGAAGGTGTGCCAACTGGTGCTGGCCCCAAGGGCCCTGCTGACGTTGTGGCTGGGACTGCTGCTTCATGTCATTGTGGTAAAGGGGCATCCTGTTCATGGCCGCGATGTCGGGCAGATGCAGAGCAGGACCACCTTTGTCAGAGTTGCCAAGGATGCAAGAAGGTGGAGGACCCACAACGTGATGAGTGCACACCCGAGAGCTTGCGTTGATGAGCTGGTTGCGGCTGATGGGACTGGGGTTGGCGATCTGTCCTTCACACACGGAGGTAGAGCCCATGCCAGCCCGAGCCTGGCAGAACTGGTTGATCTGATTGACGATGCTGCTCAAGTCGCTGGGCCGGTTCTGGTGCAGGCTGGCAGCCATGGACAGCGGTATGGTTGAGGTAGACACAGTCACATTGGGAGGGGCATCGGCGTCAGGCAGTTTGCGTGCCATCTGTAAGCCTGCCAGGGGTGGCTGCAAGACCCCCGGGGCCGGTGGCCCAGTGCAAGAGGCCTGTGGCATGGGTTGGGATTGAGAGAAGCCCTGGGAGTGTTGAAGGTTCACCGACTGCGCGATATCAGGCAGATGCCGTAGTCCTTGTGGACCAGGCAACTGTGTCTGCTGCTGCATGAGAGTCTGTTGGTGGTTTCAGGGCGTGGTGTGGTACTGGCGGTTGGTGAGCCTGGCTCTGATGTAAAGCCTCCTGATGAGCCAGGCTCTGCTGTGGTTGTAAACTACTCTTCTGCTGCAGGGATTGTGAATGGGCCTGCAAGGCCTGAGAGTGGGCGAGACTCTTCTGGCCTAAAGGAGTCTGAACGTGTGGAACAGTGTGAGGAACATTTAAAGTGCTGGAACTGGCGTAAAGCCCACTGTGCGGGTTCATGATGAGCTTGGGGAGAAAACGGGCTCGGCCGCCTTCAATGTCCTTGAGGATCCCTTTGACGGGAACTTTGACGATGGCCAAGAGGCCCGTCCGGGTGTTGACCTGAGGTGGGTAGGGGCTGTATCGCTGGCTGGAGGTGTCGAGACCGTTAACGGTGCGGCGAATATGCTTCCTCTGAGGTACTTTCACACTATTGGGGAAGATTTTTATAGTCAGTGGGTTATTGGCAACTTTCTTAGCATAGGCATCCAATTCCGCTGGGGTAGGATAGTGTGCTGATCTCATCCTCTGTGTAGTGTCCCCTGTGAGCAAGAGAAGGCCAAACGTTAAGGTTAATGCAAGAAATCTGGCGCTCGTATGACTGCTTAACAGGGCTTTGATGGAGCAGGGGCAAGAGGAAGAGCATCTGTTTCACTAACAATAGGATAAACTAGGTCACACAAACATGCAGCCTAATCAGAACAAAGCTCATTTCAGTTAATGGCAGCTTACATTTCTGAAGTCCAGTGTTCATCTGCGTGTACGAGAGAAGCTGGAAGGAGGGGTTTGATACCGGCAGACAGGCCAGCATGTCACAATGAGACTAATGCAACATTGGACTTTTACTCCTCATCACACTGTAAAGGAAACATTCATGTCACGAACAAAAACGGATTCACATCAATTGTCTCTTAAAATACATGGTGTAAAAAAAGAAACATTGGCTATTTTCTCCTCCGAGGGCGTCATTAAAGAAATCCAATTTCACGTGCAGACGTAGGTTTAATGGAACACACTGTGCAATGGGACTTAATGAGAGTAATAAATTATAACGGCGGAAATTTCTATTTTAATTAGTGGTGGTTTGGTGCAACAGCAGAAGCAATAATCAAAAAGTCTTAGGTTAAAAGAGT
>JAQIUQ010001910.1:0-12500 GCA_030378365.1 Hybognathus amarus | reverse complement strand
ATAAAGTCATTTAAGAAAATGTTTAAATATTCCATGTGCCTACAGCGGCTCAATTATAAGTTTCATCAAGCGACGAGACTACTTTTTGTGCGAAAAAAACATAAATAACGACTTTATTCGACTATTCCATTACTTCCTTATGGGCGCATGCGCGAGAACTGAGATGACGACGTTCTTCTTCGACTACTTCTTGTTACCGGCTGCTCACCGCTTAGGAGTATTACCGCCACCTACCGTATAAGATGACGTGCTGATATAGCTGGAAGCGCAAAACTTTCTGTTTACAAGCAGAGGAAGATGCGCGCTGTACATATGCTTTTCAATTACCGTATTTTCCGCACTATAAGGTGCACTTAAAAGCCTTTAATCTTCTCAAAAAAC
The DNA here is from genome assembly GCA_030378365.1 of Hybognathus amarus. NCBI lineage: Eukaryota > Metazoa > Chordata > Actinopteri > Cypriniformes > Leuciscidae > Hybognathus > Hybognathus amarus. Next base: position 12,119 of record JAQIUQ010001910.1, on the reverse strand, counting down.
GACAGTGTGCCTTATAATCCGGAGCGCCTTATATTTCTATGGGTCATCATCTTATATGGTAGGTGGCGGTAATACTCCTGAAGCGGTGAGCAGCCGGTAACAAGAAGTAGTCGAAGAAGAACGTCTTCATCTCAGTTCTCGCGCATGCGCCCATAAGGAAGTAATGGAATAGTCGAATAAAGTCGTTATTTATGTTTTTTTCGCACAAAAGTAGTCTCGTCGCTTGATAAACTTATAATTGAGCCGCTGTAGGCACATGGAATATTTAAACATTTTCTTTAATGACTTTATGGGCCGTCAAGAGCCAGTCCCTTAGGCAGTCTATGGAGGAATGATCCAGCTCTCAGATTAAATCAAAAATATCTTTATTTGTGTTCCAAAGATGAACGAAGGTCTTACGGGGTTGGTACAGCATGGGGGTGAGTAATTAATGACTTAATTTTCATTTTTGGGTGAACTAACCCTTTAAAAGGTACTGTGACGATATTGTGCTAGAGTAATGATATTTACATGGTACTTCCAACACTGTAGGACCACCAGTCATTTTTCAATCTCTTATATTCTGTTAATAGGCTAAGTATATGTTAAATTATTATATAGAAAATATTTTAGTTTCTGTTAGATGTAGACTATTATTTATGTATTTATTTAAAAGTGATGTTTTATTATACATTTATTTTAAATTCTTTTTTGCGTTTATCTTATTTAATTTTTTTTTTCTTTTTCTTTCTTGAAGCCCAGTTTGAAAACCTATAGCATAGTACATAAATATGGTAATATTCAGTTGGACTATCATTGGCATGACTTTAAGTGTAGACATCTTAGCATCTTCTAGTTCACTTCATGTTTGAATCGCCATTGAACTCAGTTCATTAGATCATATCCTTGTAATGTTTGACTATGTCTGTTGAGATGATCACTGCCATCACATGTGTGTGTTCTTGTTCTCTCCTAGGTGCCTGTTGTGGGGCAGATACAAAGACGTATGTGGTGGGAGGCTGGGCGTGGGCATGGTGGCTTATATCAGGACACCCAGAGGTAACAACAGTCAAATAAATGAGGATCACATTTCACTGTGTGGTGCAGAAAATGCAGTCAAAGTTCACCTTAACCATAGTGAATCAATGTTTGGTTATAATTACAATGCTTAACCTTAAAAAACTAAAAGCCGCACCTGGTTAGGTGTGTTCGTCACAAACCAGTTTGGCTTTGCAATGTGCATGCTGTACAGAGATCCGCTTGATATATTTTAATCATATACATCTTCTGTCATTCAGATACTGATTATTATTCTATTTCCGTTCACATCTTAAATTTCCATGATCAGCTTATTTGGTTGATTTATGATCTGATGCTTTTTCTCATTGAGCGTTTTGCTTCATGCTTTCGTCTTGAACATCTCTCAGACTGCATACAGTTCTTCCTGTCAGCCACTGTTATTGTCCTTTTGCACTTTTGTCCCATTTTTTGAATTCTGCCATGCTAACAAGCCTTGGAATAACAGGTTTTTCTTGCCTTAGGCACTCTTTTTTAAAGGTTGACGTTTAACTTCTGGTTATTTTTTCCCAGAATTACACTAGAGATTATGACACTACAGCCTCAAGTGTGAGGACGTGGAGACAGCGGAGGGAGTTGCCATTACAGTTACAGGAGTTGCTCGAGTAAACACTTCTCTCAAGGACCGCTCACAACTCATTTACTGTTGTTTTATTAAATGTATGATTAGATTTCTATCATTAGATGTGAACACAAATGTGGTGATCCGTCCTATTCCTGGAGGATCTACATTGCAGGATTGCAACCCTGCAGCTAAACACTGGAGGAAGATCTCTGGATCTTAAGGAACGGGATTAGACACATATTACATATATATGTATGTATATATATATATATATATATATATATATATATATATATATATATATATATATATATATATATAGAATGTAGTATTATAATGGTATATTAATGATTGTTTCACTTTTGCAGCTTCAGTATCAGATATTTGAATTGAATTAAATTATCTCTTTTGTACTTGAAAGTTACAGTATACACTACCATTTCAAAAGTTTAGGGTCAGGAAATATTTTTGTTAAAAAATTAATACTTTTCAGCAAGGATGTATTAAAAGACAGTGAAGACATTTATAATTTTACAAAAGATGTTCAAATTACAAATGCTGCTCTTTTGAATTTTTCTTTAATAAAAAAAAGATTTTTTTTTCTTTTTTTCAACATTAATTAGACATTTTTCTTGAGCAGCGATCAGGATTTAAATGATTTCTGAAAGATACATATAACCGAAGACTGGGGTTATGATGCTGCAATTTGGGCTTTGAGGTGAATTATATTGTAAAATAGATTCAAATTGAAAACCTTTCTAATAATATTTCACAATATGCCACTTTGTATTGTTTGACCAAATGAATGCGCCTTTGTGACTAAAAAGACTTCTTTAAAAAACACTTAAAATGTTACTGACCCTCTAAACGTTTGAAAGGTATTGTAGTTATTAACACTATGCATTCACTTTATTTCAAAATATTTTTCAGAGTGCAAAAGAAAAGACTGATGGAATTTTACTGTTGTTGTGCTTTTGTCAGATCAAGGTTATGACTCAAAAGACTCCTAGCTGTTGCCTGTGAGCAGTTTCTGGGAAAGTCTGTCATTGAAATCAAGGCTGTGGTCCTGCAAACCCTGGAGGGACATTGCGTTCAATCTTAGGTTAATATATTACCAACAATTATAATAACCTCATTAAAAATCATTCAAATGTGATTCTATGAAGCTAATGTTTTGTTGCTGTTACAGCGATAGGCACTTTAACTGTGGAGCAGATCTACCAGGACAGAGATCAGTTTGCTCAGCTGGTAAGAGAAGGAGATGGCAGCTTCCTTGACGTGGGCCGGATGGTCCTCGATATCCTCAGTTTTACCATAAAAGTCAGTTTGCTAGGTCTTTGTTAATGCAAAGTCATACTCATAGACAAGTGGCCCACCTCCATTGGACCAGTGCATATGTTAATCAAACTGTCAAACCCATATATTAATCCTAAAATAAGTGTAATTTTTCATATTATTTATATAACATTATATTTATTTATATTAATTAGTATAAATTGTAGGCTATCAAACGATTAATAGCGATAATCACGTCCCAAAATAAAAGTTTGTGTTTACACATGAGATGAGCACATGTGTATAATTATTTGTGCACATGTGTATATATATACAAAATAATTATACACATGTATACATATATATACATATACATATATATATACATATATACATATATATATATATATATATATATATATATATATATATATATATATATAAATAAATACACAAACATGCATGTATATTTGTAGAAAACATTTTATTTATAAATACAATATTTTTTTATTTATATATAATATAAATTATATATAAATCTATATACAAGTATGTGCATGAAAATATTTTTAAATATATAAAAGCATGTGTGTGTATCTATATATACTATATATATATATATATATATATATAAAATAATTATACACAGTGCACCCACATATATTATGTAAACACAAACTTTTATTTTGGAATGCGACCTAATCGCGATTAATCGATTTGAACAGCCCTCAGTATAAATATAATAATATATTTAACAGTTTTCATTTGATTTTTTAGTTTTGTGGGCCCAGATACGTGACACTGGTTTCAACTTAAAATCTTTTAATGTGTTTTGGCCGTTCAGTTTGCACGATTTTCATCATTTACTCCCGTTAAAGAAACGTATACAAAGACGCAAATGTGTGAAAAGCGGTGACATCATGTGCATGTGTATTTAATTTTTCAGTCTATAGGCACATAGTGTTTTTTTACAAAGTGAACCGCAAACTACTGAATAATAAAGCATTTTAGTCATTTTCGAGGATCCGTGTGAACTGCGAACGTTCTGACAGCGTAACAGCAAACAAACGCAGAGTACATGGTTTTCAGTGTATATTGAATCTTAATTTGTTTCAGGATTTCGTCACCGATGCTTTTGGTAATTGTTTTTGTTAATTATCAGTAATTTTTTTCACGTAAAGGCAACATTACAATTTTTCATTTAAGTTTTTTATTTAATTTTAAGTTTTAATTTTCTTCAGATTTAAGTCTTTTTTTCTGCTTTATGTCACAGCAATGTTTTACGCTCACAATCATTTACTGTTTTTTTTTTATTAAATGTATGGTCAGTTTGCTCTGCATTAAATGTGAACACAAATGTAGTAATCCCGTCCTATTACCTAAAAGATCTACCTTTGCAGGATTGCCAACCCTGCAGCTAAACACTGGAGGAAGATCTCTGGATCTTAAGGAACAGGGATTAGACACATATTTACATATATGTGTATGTATATATATATATATATATATATATATATATATAGAATGTTGCTAATTATATAATGGTATATTAATGATTGGTTTAGCTTTTTGCAGCTTCATAGATATGTGGATTGGAATTGAATTATTATTTTGTACTTAAAAGTTGCTCTTGGTGGGACAGATGGCCCACCTCCATTGGACCAGTGCATATGATCAAAACTGTCAAACCCATATATTAATCCTAAAATAAGTGTAATTTTAGTATTATTTATTGTAACATTATGTTTATTATATATTAATTGGTAAATTCAGCTATCAACGATTAATCCGTTCATAACGTTGCAAAGTAAAAGTTTGTGTTTACATAATATATGTGAGTGCACTGTGTATAATTATTTTGTGTATATATATATACAAAAATAATTATACACATATACATATATATATATATATATATATATATATATATATATATATATATATATAAATAAATACACAAACATGCATGTATATTTGTAGAAAACATTTTTATTTATAAATACAATATTTTTTATTTATATATAATATAAATTATATATAAATCTATATACAGTATGTGCATGAAAATATTTTTAAATATATAAAAGCATGTGTGTGTATCTATATATATATATATATATATATAAAATAATTATACACAGTGCACCCACATATATTATGTAAACACAAACTTTTATTTCGGATGCGACCTACGTGAATTAATCGATTTTGAGCAGCCTCATAGTATAAATATAATAATATATTTAACAGTTTTCAGTTGATTTTTCAGTTTTGTCGGCCCAGTTACGTGACACTGGTTTCAACTTAAAATCTTTTAATGTGTTTTGGCCGATTCATTTACACGATTTTCATTCCTCTAATCCGTTAAAGAAACGTATACAAAAACGCAAATATGTGAAAACGGTGACATCATGTGCATGTGTATTTAATTTTTCAGTCTATAGGCACATAGTGTTTTTTACCAAAGTCAACCGCAAACTACTCGAATAATAAAGCATTTTAGTCATTTTCGAGGATCCGTGAACTGCGAACCGTTCTGACAAGCGTAAACGCAAACAAACGCAAGTACATTGGTTTTCAGTGTATATTGAATCTTAAGTTTCAGTGATTTCGCCACGTGCTTTTGGTAATTGTTTTTGTTAATTATAGTAATTTTTTTCACTGAAGGCAACATTACGATTTTTCATTTAAGTTTTTTATTTTAATTTTAAGCTCTAATTTTCTTCAGATTTAAGTCTTTTTTTCTGCTTTATGTCAGGTTGATGCAAACTATCACTACTTTGAAATGGTTTAAGCAAACAACACACACGTATTATAATACGTTTCATAAAGTATTCAATATACTTTCTGTAAGTTATAGTTAATTATTATAATCGAAGTAATAATAAAAACATTCAAACAAATGATACAATTTAAAATATTACCACTTGTCTTTTTTTAACAGGATGTCTATGATAAGATGGACTACTTGAGCTCTCTTGGAAAACGCAGACAGCGGCTGTACAAAGGGACGCCGACACTAGGAGTGGCCGAGGCAGAGAGGGATGCTGGGTAGAGAAGAGACTTCTGGCTTTCAGGTTCTTCGGTTAATGAATTATCCACTACAATGTCTGGCATTCATTAGTTTCTGTTTTCTCCCACGTCCTGGACAGGAAAGCTAATCCCAAGAAGAAATGATGAATGTAAACCTTGGCGGACACTCAAAATGGCCGGACTGCAAGCGAAGCTGGAGCTGCAGAAAGCTGCTTTCAATCAAGAAGTGAACACCAAGGTTGGATACGTTGGTTCAGTCAGGGCCATCATCTTAAATCTTAGTCATCCTTATTGTTAGCCGCACGATTTTGACTTTATACGTTCATATTTATCAGTCTAGATGAGAATTGACCCGTAATTAAAGTGCTGATATGTCTCAAAAGCCGAGTCTCAGCTGGCCTATGAACTGCAGGCAGCGAGAGCAGCAGAAGGTCGGATTGGAGGAGATTGAAAGTGAGGAGATGGTGCGGGGAGAAGAGCAAGATCACCATTGAGGAGAAAGAGATTGAGAGGACAGAGAAGGAGCTAACCGCTACTCGTCAAGCCGTCCAGCTGAAGCTGAGGCTTACAAGATGCAGCAGCTGGCCGGAGGCGCAGAAGCAAGTGTGATACTAAAATACATCAATATTATAATATATTGTAATAATGTTAATAATATATGAAGAAATATAAATAAATGTTTCATTAGATGCAAATCGATTAATCGTCTAAGAATAAGTTTATGAAAATATATATATGTGTGTGTGTATATATATATATATATATATATATCTATATATGTATGTATGTGTGTGTGTGTGTGTGTGTGTGTGTATATATGTACATTAATACACAAACATGTATAAATGTATAAATATATGTGTGTGTGTATTAGAGTGGGGAAAAAATAAATTCTAAATACATCACGATGCGGGTGGATTGGAATGGATTCACAAATGCTGCCAAAATCGATTTTACAGAAAAAAAAATATATATACATTTATAAAAACGTAACATATTGACGGAGCGCGAAGGACGGAAGTGCAGTGACCGGACCGTCTGGGCACAGTGCACACATAACAGAGGGCAAGCGATGGCGTGCTGAGATCCAAACACCCTCCTTGTTAGGTTAAAAGCTGACCGTGTGGAGATATTTTGGCTTCTGGAGTTGGAAGGGGGAAAGGGACTGGGCAAGAGCCACGCTAGTTGTAAGCTTTTATAAATAAAACCAACAACGAACCCCCGCAAATATTGACAAGCCATATGTAGTGAATTTTTACAGCCAGAGGAGGAAAAACACTGAGGCTGTCGTAGTTTGATATTAATTTACTACAAGTCATTGAAGTTATGCTCCTAGTTCAGGCACCGTTTATTTTCCTGTTGGTTCTTTGGAATGCTAATAAAATATATTGTACGTTAATTCTTTATGGGTCGTTACTTTGTACACTTAAAGGAAAGTATTTATAGTCACACACACACACAAAAGATTCAGGATAATCGATTTATAATTTACTCGATGTCCTTCAGCTGTAGCTTTTGATATGTCAACTTCGTCGATTTATCCTTGATGAATAGAAGTATTGATTTCTTTTCTTCTTGCCAAAAAACATAAGAAAATCTTCACAACTCACAAACATTTGAACTGTATTGTCTAATGTCACAAAAGCTTTCTGTTCCAGATCAATGCTGTTCTTTAGAATTTCTGGGTGATTCTCTGAATCGGGTTGCCTTCAAGCCCCACGAACTTGCAATTCAAAGACTTTCAATGAAGGAAATCACAAATACCGTCATTTTAATGCTGTCAATGATAGAACCAGGTGCCTTTGCATTATAATGCAACACGATATGTCAGAAAAATTATTTAAAGATAATGGTTGCTCTCGTAGTCAACAACAAGCATGTTTGCATGTCTTCACTAACCATCATTACATTTTCATTGAATTTCAAACAAATAAAAAGTGCAATTAATACCAAAATGATGCTGCTGCTAATATAATCATATGTTGGTCTAGTGTATTTTTGTTTACTGTTGTAAAATGGAAAATCAATAATCGCTAATCGAGAATCGTTAATAATCGAAAATCGACTGTAATGAATCGGGACTTCAATAATCGTAATCGATTTGGAATTGGGAAATCAACAAGATTAACCACCCTCATGTGTATATATATATATATATATATATATATATATATATATATATATATATATATATATATATATATATATATATATATACGTACACATGTATATATACACACACATATTTATACATTTATAAATATAAATGCATATAAATATGTGTATGTGTATATATACACACATCTTATACAAACACACTTTAGTGTTAGATGCGATTAATCGTGATCAAATTATTTTTTTTACAGCACTATTAATAATATAATAACAAAGGTAAAAAGAATAATAGATTAAATTAAGAATAGAATTAAAACCACATCTTTACAGCAAAGAGATTAACAAACTACCAAAACACACTTAGTAGTGTAAAGTACAAAAAACTTGGGACATAATATGATCATGAAAGACGAGAGAGGATTTGGTAAACGTTATATACGAATTTTTAAATATATAGCATCATTTTTTTCCATTTGATTTTGGGGTGAAATTCGACCTAAGTTGCTGTTTAACCGTGATTAAGTGCCTTGCTAGTTGGATCATTGCCTCTTGATTTTGGGCCTAGCATATCTTTTGGTGTTAGGCTTGGCTACACCATCTGTGCATACTCTTACTTTTTAGAAGTTAAATGTTTCAGCAGATGTGGCACAGATGTGCTATTGGAAGCCGAACGCGATATATGATGTATCCATTATGGGTTTGTGACAAACACATGAAATGGATTGTGCTCTATTTGAACAGGTTGAAGAAGAAAGTTCTGAGCCGCTCAGGCCGAGGCAGAGAAGTCGGGAAGATCGGAGAGGCGGAGGCCTCTGTATCTGCGTGTGGGGAGGCCGAGGCTCGAGAAGTATGAGGCTGAAGGCCAGCAGAGCTTCTGCCCAGCAGTTACGACGCGCCAAGCACAAGGCCGCACTCCTCGAAGCGGCCTGCCCAGGGTGAGGGAATCTGTTGGATTACCTTCATCAGAGATCCCCAGCGCAGTTGTCCAAGATCACCTATGGGTATTGAAGGCCTTGATTTCATATTTTGAGTTTTTCTAGCTTCGACTTTTTCAGAGATCAAGCTGGAAAGGTGTCTGCTCCTCTGGCCAGAGTTCCCAAATGAGATTGTTACTCTGAGTGGGGACAACAGTGAGCGTGTGAGCCGGGGAGGTGGACCGTCTCCGCGCAGAGCTGCCCCCGTGTCTGTAAATGCACTCACGGGTGTGGACCTGTCCAAGGTAGAAGAGTGTTTTAATCAATGGCTAATTACTTGATTTGATTTAAAGGGATACTCTACTTTTTGGAAATAGGCTAATTTTACAACCCCCCCAGATTTAAACAGTTGAGTTTTCCCGTTTTCAAATCCATTCAGACGAATTTCTGATATTTAGAAGAATGTCAGTAACCCAGACAAGTTTCTGGTCCCATTGATTAACTTCCATAGTATATATATTTTTCCTACTATGGAAGACAATGAAGCCCCCAAAGCTGCTCTGGCTACTGAATATTCTTCAGAAATACTACAAGAAAATAATAACCTGCCATGCCAGACCTACATCAAGATGTTAGGTACTGGAAACTCTTCGTGACGGGGCTCAATCTAGAGGGCGAGGGATGACGGTTGTCTTTACAAATTCTTTCTGCACGCAATTGGATCAGGAGCAGACGAAGAAGGTGGCGGTGCTCAGCGGAGCAAGTCGATGTGTTAAACTTTTACCGTATCCAGTCCAGCTGTCAACATTGAACATTGAAAATAAGGAGGATTCCCAGAATCCATCCCAAAATAAGGGATTTTTTAGTTTTTTTACATGACCCACAAACTCTAAAAATAAAACACTAGTCATTAAAAGTCTAAAGAGTTTATAACTAGCCTACATATGTGTGAGAGGGAAAAGAGACAGGTGTGTCATTAAAAAAATAATATCATAGAGAATGTTTAAATACTTAATATCAGCTTACAAGGGAAACGGAGGCGCATTTGTGGTGCTTCGGAGTGATGGAGATGATTCGGGAGAGGTCCATGCACCTTAACCGATCAGAGCGCGCTGACACAGAGTAAAGCCTTTATCCTCGACGACACAGCACAGGCGTGGCAAATATGACAAGTTGATCGTTTCGCCACAAGCTTTTTTGTAACAGCGCACGCGGCGCCGGCCATATCGCGAGGATGAACGACATAAAACCGAATATGTCTGAGCTGGCTCTGACCGTCGCGAACTCTGTCGTCATTTTGTTAAGCCCGCCCGCCGACTCTATGCACGATGTGATTGGCCCTACCAGAGCTGGGGTTTTCCAGCTAAAACATCTATGGAGAGTTGCAAGACCACGCTTTGCTGCTAAATTATTTGAAAATTTAAAAAAGAAAATTGGCTGAATGGATTAGAAATGGGTAAAATTCAACTTGTTAAACTCTGTTAGGGAGATTGTAAAATGAGCCGTATTTCCAAAAAAAAAGTGGAGTCTCAAAGGAGTAGTTCATTTTTAAAAAAAACTTTTGTCTGATAATTTACTCACCCCCATGTCATCCAAGATGTCCATGTCTTTCTTTCTTCAGTGGAAAAGAAATTAAGGTTTTTGATGAAAACATTCCATGATTTTTATCCATATAATGGACTTTGATGGGAACCAAACGGTTCAAGGTCCAAAATGAGAGTTTCAGTGCAGCTTCAAAGGGCTTTAAAATGACACCAGACGAATAAATTTCAACCCTTCAAGAGATCATGGACTCAAAAGATCTGTTCATTTTGATGAACGAGTTTAAACAGGAGAGTCACGAACGCTCATCACAGAACAGAGCAAGGCGAGCATTTGAGCTTATAAAACTTAAACTTTTTTATTTAATTTTTAATGACCGATCGTTGGCTTCGATAGAAACTCTCATTCGTTGTTGTGTCGTTTAAAGCCCTTTGAACAGTTTGCACTGAAACCGTCTCTCGCGACCGTGAACCGTTTGGTTCCCATTGGAAGTCCATTATATGAGAAAAATCCTGGAATGTTTCAGTCAAAAGCCTTAATATTATTTTCGACTGAAGAAAGAATGACATTCTTCTAAAAGTTTTTTTAAAAAAGTGAACTTACTTTAAACCCCAGATCTTAAAAGATTAAATCAGGCATTTTTACGTCTTTTGCCTGAAGGGTTTTATGGTGTTTGGTGGGGCCGTTCGTTTTAGAATGTTACTCTGAGATACCGTGCACATGAAAATAATTGTAGCTTAATCCATCCATCAATAATCTCCTATGTCCTGAAATTGGCAAATCAACCACAAAAGTTGCATTCATATAAATAATAATATTTGTCACCCATTGAACACCCATTATCAGCTGAAATATTTTCAAAATAAATCAATACCGATATAAATTTTTTAAACAAAAATACTGATATCAAGTAAACAAAAAATAAATAAATGTGATTGATAACCAATATGATAGAAGGTTCTCTATTCCTACAGAATCATTTAAACATGCAGTTGCACTCTTACAGCTTCCATATAGAGCATATTTTTATGTCTTCTGAAATCCCTCTCTACTTCTACAGATCCCTCTGTTGCAGAAGATGACAGGTGCTCAAGCATGAAGTAAATCAGTTGCCGTCTCCTCCATGATATGTTGTATGCACTCACAGAAACTGCCTTTAGAAGACTTGGGAGACTCTTTTTTTTTTTTTTTTATAAAAACAAAACAAAAAACAAACAAGTAGATATTTGATACCTCTGGTGCCTTAATGTTTCATAGGACCAGAATCTCTGCATGCACTGCTGCTCACACATTCCACAATTCACTTGATTCTTAAATCACTTGCCTTTGTGCTGCATCCGCTGGATTCAATGTAATGGCAGACACCATCAGAACAATCAGTTTTGTTTCGTTACATTACTTGTAGTGACATTATACGGAATTTTAACCTATCGCACATTTTCTTTACAATTTTGTACACTTCATTTTCATCTTTACACTACACAGACACTCTAACACTTAACGGTGAGTCGGCTTTAGACTTTACAATTAAATATTTTAATCCATCCAAAGCCCTACCACTCTTCCCATTCATGTTAGGTCATATTTCTATAAAAAGGCGTTGTTAACAATAGGTAATC